>JALLAY010001465.1:0-10428 GCA_036939635.1 Cyclotella baltica | reverse complement strand
ACCTGCTACGTCTACGAGGGGGAGTGCAGTGTCCTTCGCCGAAACCGCCACCGTTCTTGCCTCTTCTGCACGCACTACCGGGGGGGAACTCAACGAAGATGAGGGGTGGGGGGATTTGACGAAGATGAGGGGGAAGATCGTGTGCTTTTTTGTTTTGTTATCTAGGTTAGGTTAGAGTCAGTTCGATTCAAAACTGCTCTCATTTCTAGATCAGATTGGGATAAAAATGCCCCGGCTGTGTGGATGGATTGCATGGATGATATGCCTATGTGGCATAATTCGTTGTGGTTAGGGCTGAACGAGGAAGAGGAGTAGTTTGATGAGGATTTTTCCAGTGCTCATTCAATCCAATCATCATTATAGCCACAATCTGCAATCTGCAACCAATCATACATCTCCTGGTTTATTACTTGGGGTATTTGATCATATCTTTTTGGCACTGCAGTACCCTTGTTGGGAGTTTCAGGATGCAAGACTTTACAGACGACAATCGTGGCATTAGTGCGTGGTCAACACCACACATGTATTGAATGCTTCATCACATCATCAAATCTAATGATTTGAACTGCTTGTTCTAGAGGATTGGACTTCTTCTTTGGTTGTTGTGCTGCCAATTACGGTTATTTCGGCTGGAAAGTCTTGGGATTTCGGGTAGGCGTCTTCTTCTCTTTTGGTTTGGGATGGATCTTCTGTCTCTCCTGGAGTTTCTTGAATCGATGGCTTTGATGGAGTGATTCGGTGGAGGAAGCATGAGATTTTTAGTGATTTGTTCATAGACTTGGATTATATTTGAATGTTGGGCATTGAATGAAAATTTTGCTTGGCAATACTTGGATTCGGTTGTTCATTCAATAGGTTCATCTGGTGTGTCTTTCTTCAGTCACTCATCTGCCGTGCGTTCTGCTCCCCATTTTCCACAGAATAATTATATAGTCATAGACACATCTGTCCCTGAGTTGTTCATTTGCTCTTCAATATCTGTGTTCAGCTGTTCTTCAATAGTTTCATCAGCGGCATCAAGTTTTCTATTGTCTGCGGCATTGGCATCTTGACAAGCATCAGTCGAACCATCATCTTGATTTGCAATAGCCACTTCATGCCCCACATTCACATCTGCCTCGCGTCTGCTTTTTGCTCTGGCAAATCTTCCAACTACAGCTCCCTAACAATCTCGATCGTCATCTGCAACTCCTTCACCACATCGACTTCATCCTCCTGGTACTGGTACGGGTGGTAAGAATGCATTTGATAAGTTTAGTGGAAGCTTGCTTGATACACTCGGGAACTTGAAATGGAGTCAGTAAATGATGGCAGTTTCAGAACTAAAAGTTTTTTTATAAGATAACACAATGGGGTAAAACACGTCGTTCAGGATAAGTAATGGCTGTTCAGAGTATCGCAATGGTTTTTAATTGTTAAGCTATCTATAACATTAAACATTATATTGCAAGTCTGCTCTATTTCCTATTACACTCTGACTCCTCATATAACTGTTAAGTATTGCGTGATTAAAGGAGGAGACTAAACCACAAGAGCAAGGCTTCAACGCTCCACGTCTGCACTGATCATCCTTTTGTACCTGAGATTGAAGCATTTCCACCATCTCATCTACTTCTGCCTCAGACTACTGATGTCTTTCCTCTTTAGTCTGGGTCTCCGGCTTAATTGGCTTTCCATCCACATCCTCAACATTCAAAACCCTTCCTCGTTGTCATCATAAAATTCTACTGCAAATCCAACTTCTACATTTCTCACGCTATCAATGTCATCATCGTCACCAAGAATACTTAATTTGTTGAACCGGAAAGGAGGCGACTAATGAATCGTTCAATGGGATGACGGGATAGTTTTGTCTTCTTGACCAGAGCTGCGGCTGCTTCGACGATTTATCATAGAGATACAAGGAATGAAGTGACGATGAATTTGGACGGTGATTTTTGCGAGTCGTAGAAATCGGTGGTAATGGCGGTTTAAAAACGGCGACGCTGACTGCCGAAAGNATTTCATTCTGATTTTGACGCACAACGCAAAGGAATTAATCCGTTTCAGCCATTAAATCATTAATTGTGCGACAAAAGTTAACACAATGAAATAACTATTTTCATTTGTTTTTCATAGAAATGACTATTTTTTGTTTTTGCTTCAAAAAACTTTTCCTTTTCACCATGACTAGGTAATCAAACTAGGTACCCCCCAATTGAATGCAGGTTCAATTAAATCACACTAGATGGATACAATCCTCCTAATGATGATGAGAGAAAGTGAAAGTAACCATGGAACAGTCCTCTTCATCTCTATCAACAAAGATATCCTGGGGCACAACCTCCCTCAGTGGCTGATCAACAGCCACACAACGGACAAACTCAGCCCACTGTTTCTTCTTAATCATCTTAGTTGAACCTTCAGGATTCATAACAAACATCATGCACTCTCCTTCATCCTCGGTGTTAGACCTGTGTGCCAGAATGGCATAGGTCCACAAGCCATCAGTACGTTTGATGAAAGCAAAATCGTAGTTCTTCAAATGAGATGCTTTCTCAGTTGCAGCTTGGGGATCTGTCACAATGACCATGTGAGAGGGAGATCGAGCCACATCGCCTAGGGTGTAGTCTACACAAGAACAGCCAACCTGTTGTCTGCCTTGACGTGCGTAAGTACCTTCAACGCACATTGAGTTTCGCCTGGGCGGTGGTGGAGGAGGAAATGCACCTTTCCTCGCACCTTGTGTGGGTTCAACTGGAAGTGTGTTGGCTCTCTTGAAGGATCTGGATTCTGAAAGTGGCAAGGACACAGATAAATCCACGCGTCTAACTTTGGGGTGTGCCGGAAGGGGTGGTGGTGGAAGAGAGGGTCTCATTGACTGTGTAAGAGAGGGGCGGGAGGACGCCATGGATTGCTTGAGAGGTGGTCTAGCAACAGTGTCAGGTGAGGAAGGAACCGTAGAGAAAGGGAGGCCGACGAGACCGTGGCTGAGCAGAGTCGAAAGATCGCGTTTCGTATTCGAGAGTTTGGGAGGTGTTAAGGAGCCTTTGGAAGAGGTCGCACCCGCAAGGAAACTAGTGACTTGATGATTGATCGTCCCATCCGGGTTGTGGCAGAACGACACACGATTCTGGGATGGAGTGGCAGGAGCGTCTTTCAGATAGTCGTGGGTCCTCAAAATGCTGGGCACTTCAGTTTCCTTTGAACACGGAGGTGTTACTGGACGATTGACTTGGTCTGCAGCATGCGACGAATCTCCTGAAACAGTTGCCCTACGACGAGGCCCTGCCATCAAGTTGCTGCTAGAGCCATCATCCTTCGTGGAGTGCCTTCTTGATCGGCCATTATTACGCGACGATTCCATGTGAATTGAGGCGAGGCAATGAAGGAAAGAGGACTCGCTAGTGAGCGGAGCCCATTGAATAGGTGTGTTGCTTGCCATCGTCGAAGAAATATTATGAAGAGAAGATGATGGTTACAATGATGAAACACAGTTTGATTGGATTGCAATAATTTATGAGTTGTGACGTAGTACGATAAAAGGTATGTGGTTGTTTAAACTTAACCCCCAACGTTAACCCTAGTATTTTCCCGCGGCTTTTTGAGACCAAACAAGGAAGGCGGGGGCGCACTGTTCGCCCATCTCTCCATCAACCCATCAACCATTAGCAATCAATCTCGACCTATCTCACCATGAACTCCCTTAAAACAAAGCGTCCGGCGGCCCACCTCCAACATGTCAATCTGAACCAAGCTTGAAAAGAGCCATTATTATCTCAAAGTTACTAATCTTGCGTCTATTCAGCCGGAATGCATGCGGCGCCTTCACTTTAGCTGGCCATTCTACACACAGATTCTTCTCGTGAAACTCAAAACCTCAATTTGTAATTCAGACAAATCCCATCACCTCATAGCACATTGTACCAGCCAAATGTCATCCGATCGAATACGAAACTTAATAATCGCCGAATCCAAGGGATACGATCCGGATTCTCCTTCCAACATCCCAAAACGCAGCAATTATCTTTCGTGGGATGACTATTTTTTGGCAGTTGCGTATCTGAGTGGCAAACGATCTAAGGATCCAACTAATTCCAAGGGAGCTTGTATAGTTGATAGTCAGGGACGGATATTGGGGATAGGTTATGATGGTTTTCCCCGGGGATGTAGCGATGATTGTTTGCCTTGGGCCTCCAGAGATGAATCTTTGGGTGCCGATTCCAAGGAAGGTTCTGCGGAGAATGAAGAGAGCATGGAGATGCCATTGCCGTGGCTTCATACACGAGAACCGTATCTGTGTCACGCAGAAATTAATGCTGTTTTGAACAAGTGCAGCAATGATGTGGTTGGAGGACGAATGTTTGTGCCAGATTTTCCTTGTGAGTGTAGCTATATACGAAGAACGATTGAGATTAACCCTTGCATATATTAAACTGAAACCTGTTTCTTCCGTCCTTATAATAGCTAACGAGTGTGCCAAATTCATAATTCAATCAGGAATACGTGAAGTAATTTACGTCAAAGACAAAGATCCAGACTCGGACTCGTCACGCGCCAGCCGTATTCTTTTTGAAGTAGCTGGTGTTAAAGTGACAAAGATTGTACCAAGTACACCATCCATAAACATTTCTTTCGGAGAATCCACCAACAGTGAAAATTCCATAACTGAACGTGCACAAAATGAGAACGAGATGGAGAAATATCTAGGACTGCTCCTACGCGAAGCAAATTTTAACCCCTTTGAAAGCACAGTCAAAAAACGACCAGACTACCTCTCCTGGGATGATTACTTCATGGCCATCTCCTTCCTCTCTGCAATGAGATCGAAAGACCCCAATACCCAAGTAGGAGCTTGCATTGTTGACACTCAAAAATGCATAATAGGCATAGGATACAATGGCTTTCCACGTGGGTGCTCTGATGAAGTACTGCCATGGGCACGTGAAGGAAAATGTGAACTGCATAAGAAATACCCGTATGGTAGGTGTTTCTCCACTGTTTCTCCTTTAATTTCACATTTCCTATCTGATTTGCTTATTTCTCCGTCTAAATCTGCCAAGTTGTACATGCTGAAGTCAATGCAATCCTAAATAAATGCAGTGCCAATGTTCGAGGAGCAACGATATATGTCGCTTTATTTCCTTGTAATGAATGTTCTAAGGTTATTATTCAATCAGGCATTAAAGAAGTGGTATACTTGAAGGATACATATCATGGCACTGATGCTTGCAAGGCTAGTAGGATTATGTTTCGGATGGCTGGTGTAAAGTTGAGGCAGTATCAGCCTGAGTGCGGAGATATTGTGATTCGATTTCATTAAAAGATGTAAGCGAAACGATATACCAAGAAATGTGCAACCAATAACTTTCTTTATACACTCTTCTCTAAAACACTACTTTGGCACTGTCTTTTTTAATAAACATTGAAAGTATTATTATTATTATCAGATATCCACACAATGCATCCAGTCATCACTCAATTGATGTAATTTGACATTATGAGAACTAGACAAGTCACTAAATAGTCACTTTAGGACCCCTGATCTGTCCCAGTACTTCTGAGTCAGATCAACACCCCCCTGTGCTTGAAGAGACTTTGATGAGAATGATGGGACTTCTTCTCATCCAGACATTTAGGAACTCAGAATAAGGGTGGTGATTTAGATGAGGTCTTGTTAATAAATTTGTTTGGTCCAGAAGTAGTGTGTTGCGCAGTCGGATGCAGCTTCGATGAGTGAGAATGCCGGACAGCATGTTTGCAACTGGCTTCTTCTCTTTGCTGGTGATGAAAGGGATCACCTTACCCCAATTGTGAGTCTTGGCACCATAAAAAATCATGGCAATGGCAGAAGTGAGCTGTGTCATTAAGCACTACTTTGGTGTGGGTAGCTTTGTATTGTGCATGAGCTGTGCTCTTTTTTAATGAGGCCTTTGCACCATGATTTCTTTGTTTTACTTTTTTGGGATCAATTTTTGTCATTGGTAACTTTTCAACATTGTCCCGGAATCCCTATATGAAAAGTTTTTATGACATCTGTTATCCTACAACAGACGGCTATTCTTCACCACCCAGAGTCCCTCCAAGAGATGATGGTACAGAAACTAGGCCCAATATCTTCAGATGATGACCCCGAACATGATTTTTAAAATTAAAGGTAGATTTTTCAATTGTCTAGCGTCTTGTTAGTGATTTGCCCTTTGCAAACCACCGCTTTGTTCACCACCAATGGTCAATCTGACCGGCCCTCGTGTTTACAGACTCTTCAGACCATTTGGTGTTGGTTCCGACTCGCGATATTGGTCTACGGCTCCCCCGCTCCACCCCCAACCCTCCAAACATTGCCTATTTGGCGTTTTTCAATTAAATCGATCGAATCCATCGCCTCGTTTTGCAATGAGGACTCGTCATCAAACCCGCCGTGAATTTGAGTCCCCCGCTGCTCCGTCGACACCTGCTACGTCTACGAAGGGGAGTGCAGTGTCCTTCGCCGAAACCGCCACCGTTATTGCTTCTTCTGCTTGAATTGACGAGGGAGAATTCGACGAAAATGAAGGGGGGAGATCGTGTCTAATCAACCGTATCTTGGATATGGTTGGTCCTTGTAAACACCAGAATCTACCGGAATGCACCTCACCACCTCCCCCTTGATCATCACAAGGAGCAAACACAACAACAAACGCCACAAAGGCTCTACCCAATTCAGCAAAATGTCTATCCAATATGGCAAACAACAATTGGTGTTCACATGCTTCTTTTTGTCACTGTGCAGTGCCCTTGTTGGGAAGTTGAGTATGCGAGACTTTACGAACAATACTCGTGGAATTAGTATGTGGTCAACACCGTACGTGTATCGGCTGCTTTGTCAGAAAATCCAATGATTTGAATTGTTAGTTCTGGGGGATTGTGGCTTCTTGTTCAGTTGCGCTGCAAATTACGCGTGTTTTGGCGAGAAAGTCTTGGGCTTTGGGATATGTGTCTTCTTCACTTTCAGTTTGGGAGGGATCTTCTGTTTCTGCTGGAGTTTCTTGAATCGATGGCTCTGATGAAGTGATTTAGGGAGTGGGCAGTCGTGAAAGCACGGGATCTTCAGTGATTTGTTCGTAGACTTGGATTTGATTTGACATGTTGGGCATTGAATGAAAATTTTGCTTGGCAATACTGGGATTCGGCCGTTCATTCCATATTTTCCAAAGAATAATTATCTAGAGTCATGTACACATCAGCATCAAAACTAGTTTGTTGCATTTCAAGTTGCACACAAGTAGAGTGAAATCACACACTCCCAGACTTGACAAAAGAAGATATTCCATGGCAGTTGTCAGAAGTACAAATAACCATACAAAGTATCATTATGAAGGACCATCTTGGTTCAAGTGTGCCTTGTAAAGATCTAGTGCAGGTTGCAATAACGTCAAAGTAATCTATGAAAATTAATTTCATTTCATATCATTTGTTGATTATCTGAGTGATTGAATGAATTTTTTGGCACCTCAATGGTCAACCTAAATCATCGCACCGGACTTTTCTGCATATCGCCATTGGAGTATTTGTGCATGTTCTACTACTCTGCACAATTGATACCAAGCAAGAGACAATCGGGCACCTATTTCTTTGACCACCATAACTCCGCTGCATCTAAATCTCTATCTCCATCAATCTCCTTCATATAAATTTTACTTTTTCATTTTATATTGTATAGAGCTTGTCTACTCCGTGGGTGTAAGGTGACAAACGAACACACCGTTAGAGCAAGAGGGATTAACAACGAATAATATTGATATATTTCGTAAAACCATTAGAGTTAAGAGAAGAGTCTCACCTTGCCACAGGAACTTCCTTAAACCCACGTTCAATGAACCATTTCATAGATGAACCATTCCATAGTCTGTGTACTGGAGCAACATCCTCAACCGCTCAGACACAACTACATCCCTATACGATGGATCATAAGGTTCATCTGTCTGTTGTGCTCCACTGCTTGGCTATTCAGGTTTCTTTTTATCTCCACATGTGCGTCGCCACTGCACGCACAAATTCTCTTTTCTCAAAATAAGATTTCGTTTATAAACCGTATGATTCCAATTCTTTTTCAGATCTACTTTTCATTGACTTTGTCTTGCACCTCTCTATTACTTGCTCCAGTCTTTCGTGGCGATTGCCAGAACTGCTACTACTTCTAGAGAATCACAGAATGTTCCAAACAATTGATGTGGTTTGTCTGGTTTAAAACAGATGCAGCATCAAGTATGGCGTGATGGGATGACAAGAGATTATTCGTGGCTCTTCTTGAATAGAGCGGCGACTACTGCACGATTTTTAGCCATTTGAGAGACAATAACTTTACATTTCTCACACTGTCAACATCGTCACCAAGAATGCTTCTTTGCATCCCCGATGATTGCTGATTGCTGCTGTGATTTGTTGGTTTGGAACCGATGCGGCATCGATGGATGGCGTGATCTTGGCGTGATGGGATGATGGGAGATCTTTGGTGGCTCTCCCTGAGCAGGCTGGCGGCTACTTCGACGAGTACTAGCCATGGAGACACAGAGATACAAGCAATGAAGTGACGATGAATTCGGACGGTGATTTTTGCGAATCGTAGAAATCGGTGGTAATGGCGGTTTAAAAACGGCGACGCTGACTGCCGAAAGGGGAGTTGAGGTGCGAAACCAACCGCCAAATGGTCTTGGGAGTGAGGATTAAAAGACCCGGTATTGATTGAGGCGGTATTGGAGGAGCAATGGAGTGTCGCTTGAAGGGGATGAAACGCTAGCTTCGTCCATGTTATTTTTCGGAGCGGCCAAACAATCGGTCTTGGCAAGTTCGGGGTCATCGACAGAAGATATCAAAAAAAGATTTTAAATTCTATCGGTACCATGATAAAAAGCAAGCGATCGTCGCCTGTAGTTTTAAAATTACCGATAAAAATTATTAGTATTTATTTGTTTCCATACCATCATCTCTTGGTCCCACTCTCTCCAGAGATAAAGTAATTTTAGGGTTGTATATACTTTGATGCATACCAGACACTTATGTAGCGGCTAGCATCGTTAGGGCCAACATACCATAGTTACAGGGATTTCATTATAGTAACGGTGCCATCTAGGCGCGTTTCAATCATATGTGGGGTATCTTTTTCCTTGTTTTTTGAGGAATTGTCTTCTGCTGAATGAATTGCATCATCATTATGTCTTCTAACAATGATTCAAATTTGCTTAAAGATGAAAGGTTCCTGTCACAAAAACAAATTTTAATTTTATCGCACTACCTGCAAAAAATCGTGCACTTACATCCGTTCAAAGATACACCATTTCACTCAGTCACACATATCATAGATGATGTGCAAAGACCAGTGACACAAGCGGTTTCCAAGACATAATGGTAAATATTGATTCTTGTGTGCAATTCCAAAAGTGGTGAATCTTTGCAGGACTAACTTAAGTACACGATTTTTTCAGGTAGTGCGATAAAATTATGATAGAAAGAGAACTTAAGGTAGAAGTAGAACACTTTCAAGTAGGTTTGAAGGGTTTCAGACAGAAAAAAAACAGTCCAATTACAGGATACAAGCCTTAAGTATTTTCTTATTTAGAAGCACTTGCCAACATTTTACCTCAAGCTGTTGCATCTTTGTTTGTTAGAAGCAAAATTGTCATAAGATCAGTAGTAATTGTCTGTGTTAGAAATTTTTGCACAGGCATATTTTTTCATCATTGGCTTTCTTTTGTGATCTTTTATGTTATAAAAAGTACTTATTGGTATTCATTCTTTTGTTCAATAAAAATCATTTATGGAATTCTTTTCTTTTCTTGCTTGGATCCACCTTGATTTGACATAGTACTTACGTATGGGATGCATCCTCTTTATTGCTTGTTTTATTGATGATGTAAGAAATCACATACACTATTGGCTAGTTTTAATACTTGCTTGGTCTTTTTGCTGATATTTCTTGGCCACCACTTCATATGATGTTACATTTATCAGATTTGATATCTTCCACATTCATCTCATATTGCCAATAGGATTGTTTGCCTTGGAATTTGATTAATAACTATTTTTTTACTTTACACCTTGTCATTGTTTTGACAGATCCTTATCAGCTACACTTTGAATGCTCAATAGGATTTTTGAGAAATCCTTAATAGGATGCCGTAGTGTGGATTTCTCTGACACTCAAATGTCGCTGAGGTTGCTGACACAACCCATGTCTTGGTGACATTGTGACTGGAACTGACAGAATCACGGACTGAGTCACGCACAAAAAATGTCAGCTCGGAGGCTCCACGTGGATGTTTTGGAGAATATCTAGGTCCGTAGTGTGCTTAATAGTTAACTTATGTTTGGCTCAAAATTAACTTAAAGCTGTGTTTATGATGTTATTAGTGTTTAAAATACATTTCTATACATTCCTAAGATGATTTGATGAGTCCTTATGCCTTGTTT
>JALLAY010001464.1:0-10388 GCA_036939635.1 Cyclotella baltica | reverse complement strand
GCTCTTCCGATCTCCTTAACCGCCGGGAGTTTCCGAATACGAGCTTCATTGTACGAATCATAGCTTGCAAAAGGGTGTGGAGTGAAGCGTGAAGGTGTACCGTCTGCCATGGAAGGTATTACCCGCAGTTGCCACTCATCACAGTGTCCTAGACGGGCTTGCCAGAGGTCAGCTTCAATTTGTTGTTCCTGACGGAGAGTGGTATCTGGACGACAATGCAGTGGTTCAGACTGTCTAGTGGATGTCGTGAAGGACACAGATGGAGATGGACTTTTGGTGGAAAATGAATGAGTCGTGGTTTGTGTGAAATATAAGCCGTCACGGACTGTCAACTGTAACCGAATAGCAACAGAGTTGTCAGGATAGAAGAACGTAACCACGCCAGGTGAGTTGTTGTGAGAACCTTCCTGCTTCCAATGTGACAAAACACCATCACTCGTCTTGCATATAGTCTCAGGGGACAAAATACAGTCGCTAGCTGATTTATTGTAATACATTGTCCTGTAATAATTCGATCCATCAACCATGGGCAAGAGAAAATCTCCACAATGAGTGCAGCTAACATCAGACTGTTCCTGTTGTGCCGCCATGTTGATCCGAAATGGTTTGATGGGGCGGACATTGACCAAAAGAGAAAGGTCATTGCACATATTAAAATTCGCGCCAGTATCCACAAGTTGAGTTGATGGGCTGAGACCGACGACACGGGGTTCGGAGTGGACAATATTAATGGTTGGAAAATCATAAGTACCTGCTGAGTCCCATGAAGATAGTGAGAAATCATCCGTGTCATGACTACCCGTAGATGACATAGATGCAGTAGGTAGTGTCTCCATCTCAAAATGCTCATCGAATTGGTCTCGAAAATAATCCAAATCGTTGAATTCCCGTGTATCAATGGGTGAATTCCAATAGCTCATAAGTGAGCCAGGCGGAGGTGGTCCCAACCGTTCCGGCCACATACGATCCTCCATATATGCCATTGAATCACAAGATGATATGAAGGAGTCATCATCGTCGTCATAGACGTGATGAGGGTGTCGAAACGAGGTGGAGAAGTCACTGGAAGAGTAGGAACCAACAGATAAGGGTGGTAGAGACCATAGCTGAGAAGACTCATCAGTTTGCTGTGAAGCCGAAGCAGTAGAATAGGCTACTGTAGATTTATCGCTAGAAGAAATGGAGCCACCATCAAGGGAGGGTAGGGAGGCAGTAGAAGACGTCACAGAAGAATTGTCACTCGAAGAAGTTGACCGGTAGGAACGATGGCCGAGAGAGGGAGCAGAAGACGCATAGGAGGAGTCATCAACATTGTCAGGGGATGTATAGGTCCCCGTCATCACAGTAGAATGAGAAGAAAAAGGTTGTGGAGGCGGTTCTGCTGGTGGCCGAGCTTCATAAGAAGCGAGTTCAATGGGCACGGAGTTTCGGAGATCATAAGCCGACCGTTGTTGTTGGTGTCTTAGCAAGAAAGCTTTCCAACTCGATGCAACAGCGATGGAATGAGTGTTCATGGCATTCACGTTTGTGAATACAATTGTGTCATCATCATTGGTACAGACTGGCGGAGGTGGAGAGCTTGGGGTGTCCGTGGTCGGGGTATGATCTGGATTGTTGGTTGTCATCGAGACCTGAGAAAGGTTGTGGGTTTCATGTTGTTGAGTGGTAGCATTGGGTCAGGGCGACCCAGTGCCAGAGGTTGCAGCGTCATGCTCCGCCAGAGCATCAGTCGCCCAACCATCCCAATCGAATTCCTCTGCGATAATATCAGCCGATTTACCCGTCTGGGCACAATATTCCTCAAGAAATGCCGCATTTGTCGCATTCGCTCGCCTAGTAGGACGCCGAGCAAGTCTTGTCGCATAAGCCTGCTCAATCTTCATGAGAACATCACGACCAAGGTTTTGTTTGATGAAGCGGTGAATCCTGAGTGCAATCGCCATTTTCCAACATCTATCAGTAGAGTGCCGTTCCCCGCAAGCTTCACAATTATCACCACCAGAGCCAGCAGAGCTGGCATCGCTATTGGAGCGAGAACGTCGTCCTCGTGAGTCCTCCCGACGCCTATCGCGAGGGTAGCTGGATCTACCATTGGTGCGTGTGTCAGACCCTTGACGAAAGCGGGTAGAACGATCATTGGAGGTGGCATTAACAGAGCCAAATGTAGCTGGGTAGCAAAGAGCTGGGTGCAATGGTTGCAGATCGGGGTGAAGACCATATCTCGAGCCGTAGTGAGATTGTTGGAGAGCCGGTGCAGGATTGAAGATAGCATTATGATTCGAAGTTGGTGCAACCACGGGGGCAGGTGGATTTCGGTTCCAAGCTGGATAAGGAGCTCTATCATCAAATAGACCGGCTGGGTTGTGATTGAGGTGATGAATATATGATGTACTGGCATCAATATCCTGGGAAGTGGAGGAAATGGAAGGGTAGGTGTCGGTGGTTGGCTGGAATGGAACGGTGGAACGGATCAATGAAGCAGCTAATCCATCAATGCATAAGTTGGGAGGCAATGTCCCAGGGAAAACCTGATCATCAAAAGCAGCAGAGTTTGTAAAGTTGACTATACTTGTTTCCAAGCTCATGATTGATGGTTGTAGACTGTGTTCTTTAATCCCAGCTAAAAATGCCCGACTCTTAACCACATCAGTGTGGTAACTGGCTTTCAGGCCTAAGAGCCGATAGTACACCGAATACTGTTTTGCAAAAACAGCCACATCCTGAACCGATTCCCAAGTCGGAGCTTCCAACGGAAAGTAAGAACTGAAACCAGGTACAAAATTCTGAAGCATTCCGAAAAGCCACCGATATCCATCCATAGTGCAACCAGAAGACGTGTCATTGCACATCTTAATCACGGGATCATCGGTGGGAACTAATCGCTCCAGTACATTGTAGAGTACCCTGGCCATTGGAAGATAACGTTTATTACCAGAGCCCGGTAGAACCAAACTCAAATAACCCCATTCCAACACAATTGCATCCAGAGGGACCAGTCCAACATCAAAAGCAGCTAAATCTGAGGTCAGGTGGGTGTAGAAATCAACCCATGCTTCCTTAGTCCGAGACTGCAATGGGTGCAGACTTTCTTTGTACTTCACATTAAAAATGGGAGTCTTCCAATCCGTCAACAGTTGAGTGAGAGAATCACGAACCTCTGCATAATATTGCACATTGAAGCCAAGTTCCAAGAAACGCTTCTCCTCCAGACCGTCAGAATAACCATCCTCGCCACCAAGATACAAACAATTCATTTTAGATTTGTCGGGATTGATGTCATTCATAGGAGACCATTCCCGACGTACTGCGGGTGCGTAAGGATTGTGGCGGGGAGTGAGGAGCATAGGACGGGGCTTCCTATGGGGTGAAGGGAGTATATATGGATCTCCTCGACTGGGATTGGTGGCAATTCTGTTGGCAATGGCGGAATGAACAGAATTTGGATCATCCGGTGGAATGGGCAAATCAGTATGCACCGGGGGAGGATGAGAAGTGGGTTGTTGAATGACCTGTGGAATTGCAATGTCTTCAGGTGGATCCATTTTAAGTTTACGACGGGCAGGTTGTTTGGTGCCATTGGTTTTACGAAGCCAATGTAGAGCCACACGCAGATTGTTCTGGAAAGTGCAATCCAAATGAAAACCACGGCGCTTACTCTCATCGTATTGGCTGACTAGCCAAACCAACTCAGCATGACCATCCGACTTACGAACCATGCCGGCAATGGCAATACCAAAATCAGTGTCGCTCTGATCCACTTTTGCTCTGAGCATAGCAAACTCCTCATCATCCTCCTCAATATGAACCTGAGTCGCAGAAGAATCATCATTCTCCTGCATGTGTGTCCCGGAAGACGGGAGGGAGACATTGGCAAATCGTAGATTACGAATTGGTGGGGTAGATCCCCTTCTGGAATATTGGATGTAGCGTCTACAGCTGGAGTTGTAGGATCCCTAGCAGCCCGAGAAGTAGAAGACTGAACAACATTTTCACTTGAAATTGAAGACTGCCATTCTGTAGCTAATTCGTAGTCAAAAGGGCGATGGTGCTGTGACGCGGGAGTTTGTTGGGGAAACAGATTGTTCAATTCATAAGTGATGCCACGGATGAAACCCTCGTGCAGACGAACTGCAGTGTCCAAGGTATGAACATCCGTAACAATGGGATCGATGGCCTCCTGAATGGAGTCCGAAACACTCTGTTGTGTTGGGAGATTCAGCTCCGGCAAGACATTTTTAATCTCCTCAGAAATAATATTGTCACGTAGATTTGTTGTAATCTCCTCCATCAATCGATCAAGCCTTTCGTTGAGAGCCACACGCTCCGATCGAATCTTCGCCAATTCTTTGTCGGTATTTTCCCGATCAGCCTTGACCTCAAGCATGAGCTGTGCGAGTGGATTATCACGTTTAGATGGGGTAGGCGGGTTGTCGTGCTTTGTAGGTGTAGGCGGTTGGAAAATAATTTTATCGCGTGCCTCGAGTAAAAGCTTCACCATGGAGTCGGTTCCCCCGAGAGCAGAAATGGAATGAGCCGTACACAATTGTGTGGCTTGTTCAAACGTAACACGACGTAAATCTTCCTCGCGCCAGCAATCCAACGTCTGAGATCTCAAAGCTTCGAAATCCTGTGGTTTCAAACGGGGGGAGTCAGACTGCTGCCCCGTTGGTGGGCTGGATGTGCGTATTTGTGGCGTTGGTGCAGTGGCATCGGCATACGTTCGTGTGGGAGTTTTGCCCGAGGGGGAGGTGGATGTTTTACGTAGCTCGTCACGGCGAAGACGAAGACTTTTCGACATTCGATCCTTTGTCGTGGGGCTGGGGAAAGGAATGTGAAACTCACGCAACAAATCTTTCAATTGTTTGGAGCTAAACGAAGAAGAGAGGGCATCGTCATCCCAGTCGACGAGGGGAGTGGAGAGGAAAATCTTGAATGAGTCCTCTTCCATCGTGAGCGATCGAATTAATTGCAAATCGATGAGCGGTGAAAGGCGTGAATCGGGGGAAATGTTGTGAAGGAGAGTAGTGTAGAATTAATGCAGAGTAAGGCAGTATTTGCTCGTAACCTTACAGAGTGTAACGAACTACAGGAGGGACAGCCGCAGCTACGGCTGTCATGGATGTAGTCACAAACACAGAAGGAAAAGAGTGACTACTACTTATCTACTACATATCTGTAACCCCCCACGGTTCAAGGATCCCAGGCTTGAAGCGAACAGAAGAGAGATGATAGTAGATAAGAAATTTAAAATGTAAATATCAGAACATAAAATAAATTCCCCTAAATCATCCATAGAATGATTCGTATACAATATCCCAAGGTGCTGTCGTATTTGGCAGCACGAGCAACAACACCGTATTTGCCCTTGTTGTCAGTTGGCATATAGAGTTTTACCACTTCAGCATACTTTGGTGAGTATGGAGGTGGTACACGTCCCATCAAGAAGTCTGTGTGGCGGTAGAAGAGGATACGAGGAAGTGGTTTCGTGAAGTGGTCAGCAATATTTTGAGAAGTGTCAATACACTGAGGTAGGACCAAGTCACGTTCTACCCATTCTTGAAGAGCATAGTACTTGATGTCGATATGTCGGGAACGGGTAGTAGGCTTGCCGGCATTAGCCGTGGCCGTTGCTCCATCGTTGTCTTCGTAGAGGATGGTAGCCGCGAACTGAGGTACGTCCAAATCCCATAGAATACTTCGAATATAAAGAGAGAGACGAGCCCCAGCATGACCGAGCATAAATTCAGCCTCGGTAGACGATCCAGCAACCGTTGGCCACAGTTGTGACTTATATCCGATTGGACCGCCCGCTAGTTTTGCACACAAACCTCACATAGAACGTCTTGTGAGGACGCAGTCAGCCCAACTCGAGTCCATCCATGTCTTGGCTGTAAGAGGCTCCTCAGATGGTCTGTTGGCCAGTTTGATGTCATGTGGAGTACTGACAATCTCGGGTAGTGGCTCATCTGGTAAATCCATCCTCGGTGCAGTCCGCCAGAAATATATCCCGTCATTTATGGTCGCAGCGGTGTACCGTAGGATAATTTTGACGGCCAGGTAATGGACCTCAGAGGGTGCAGCACTACCCTGAGCACACTTGACCACTGCTTGAGAGAGATCCGGTTGGCAGGTCACCATTGGCCAAATAAGTTCTCCCATGGCATTTCGAAAGCCAAAACCCATCTGCTTCTTGAGACGTTCTTGTACCTTCGGATCAGGATCTCCTTTGGCAGCATAAAGACGCTTAATGAAGGCCTCGTTAGTACCCAAGGGAACAGGGTATTTGGTGGTTGGGACATCAAGCCATGTAGCCAAATAAGGAGCTAAGATCTTGGTGAGGTAAGTTTGCACCGAGAGCTTAATGTACCATCGAGTCTGAGCAATTTCAACACCATTGTAGAGAGTAACAAGTCCTTGGCGCTTGATGGGGATTTGAAGTTTCTCATCGATAGCGTCAAACAACAGATCGGCATATTTCTTTTCAGGTACGGCTGCCGCAAAATCGTCCACCTGTCGCTTGAACAAGATTCGTACACCTTGCACAAAGCCAGAATACAAACATGGTTCGTGGATGGTTGGTACGAGACCGAGGGAACGGAGAATTCTGTCAATGTGTTTTTCCCATAAACGTGGAGACTCAGGGTGACCTTGCATTGCTGCAAGAATTGGTATGACCCATCCTTTGGGTATGGGAGGTCGGCCTTTAGAAGCCCACCACGCGAGAAAAGCCTGATCGGGGCGCACGTAGAAACCTTGGCGTGGAGGTGGCGCCTCGCCAAAAGCATTCGACACATCAGAACCGAAGACAAGTAGATTTTCAGCTGCTGCTATTGCATAGAATATCCGTGAGCTCGTCTGATCGACACTGTTTGCATATGTGTGATCAAGAACTCTAACTTGGCCTCCTCTCGTAGAGCCATCACATGTGCAGCGAGCCTTTTTTGTGTTTGTCCAGAGCCTTCTCAACATATGTCCATATGAGATTGAACACTGCATCTTTCTTCTGGATGGGACATGGTTCACCGAACATGTGTTGAGCCTCATACTGGTCGAGCTGTGTAAATTCGGAAGACTGCCACTCGTCCCAATCATCCTGCTGTTGGAGCTTACGTCTTGTCAATTTATGGGCAGCTGTGACAACATTGTAGACACCGCCTTCGTTAACAATATCATAGTACCAGCGAGGGAGGCGTTTGAACCATGAATCAAATTCTTCCTGGGTCATGACAAATGTGTCCTGAAAATCATAACGTCTGTGCAACTGGTCAATGTTGATTTGCGGAATGCCCGTTTCCACGAGACCATCCTTCAGCTCGCTGTGGGCCAAAAGCATGGTGCAAGATTTAGCTCCAGACTTGTGAAGATCAAGGAGTACTTCTTGAAGAGCAGCATTTGTAGTGACTTTTGTGTCGTTGATACTGATGAGCCAAGCACCACGCAAGCGGGAACGCCATGCACGAATTCGAGCAGCTGGAGTGCTTTTGGGTGCATCTCGAAAGAAGAGTTTGCCATTCTTCTCCTCACATACTAGTCCTGCTGTCTTAGAATGTTCTGGTCGGTACCGCCGTAGATCAAGGATCTCCTCGAAACCGTTGCGGTACTGGTCAGGACAGAGGTAAACCATTTCTAGGTCCTTGTTGGAAATCTCGTGCTTTTGGACAATTTGATGGTCCAATGAAAGTCCAGGGCTAGTCCTAGCTGCAGTAGCCGTCATAGGGGGTGGTGGTGTAGAAAGACGTAGTGGCAAAGGGAGCTGGATAGGGAGAGAGGCTAACTTCGGAGGAGCCTTAAGTGGTGGATAGGGAGCTGAGGTTGGAGGTGACGGAGGAGGTGGTGTGGTAGGAGCCTCAAGACCAATGTCATACAACATTTGTGCGAATGGGGGGCGTTTCGGCTGTAGGTACCAAGCCTCATCGAAGATGGCATGGTGAGATCGTTTCACGATGCGGGTGGCAACATCAATGTAACGGATATTGCTATCGGTACCCGTGTAGCCGATGAAGATTCCAGTAAATGAGTGTCGGTCTAGCTTGCATCGACGTTTACCCGTCCTCTTCACACACACGCGACTGCCAAAAACGCGAAGATTCCGTAGATCAGGTTTAAAGCCAAACCATGCCTGGAAAGGTGTCATCATCGTGACCTTGTGAACCCGACGATTATGCAAGTATGCTGCATGAAGAAGTGCCGCAGACCAAAAAATTGCTGGAAGTCCAGAACCATAGAGTAGTACGCGAACCGTAACACCCAGAGTATCATTCCATCGTTCTGCACCTTTATTTTGATCCGGACTGTCGGCGCCTGTAGGTTCCACATCATAACCTGCAAGAGCCATTCTTGTAACGAAATCATGACAATTGCCGAGTTCACCGCCTTGGTCACAACGAATGACCCCCCCAGCAGTGCGGCCATGCACTTTCAAGAACATTTCAACGAGTTCAGTTGGGGGTTCTTTCGTTTTACAGAGAAAAATCCAAATGTATTTTGTGAATTCATCAACGATAAGGAGATAGGAAGTATAACCATCATGAGACACTATGACTCGATCATGCTTTGGATCAGGACGGCTATAGTCGGAACGGGATGCACGGAGGAAACCGTAGTCCATGTAGAAACGTTGTGCCTGCGTTGTAGCCCGTGAGGGATGACGTCCCTTAGCAGCTGGGAGCTTCCGAATCCGAGCTTCATTGTACGAATCATAGCTTGCAAAAGGATGTGGAGTGAATCGTGAAGGTGTACCGTCCGCCATGGAAGGAATGACCCTCAGTTGCCACTCATCACAGTGGCCCAGGCGGGCCTGCCACAGATCAGCCTCGATCTGTTGTTCTTGACGGAGGGTTGTATCCGGACGACAATGCAGTGGTTCATGCCTCCTAGTGGAAGTTGTAAAGGACACAGATGCAGGGGAACTTTTGGTGGAGAAGGCATGGGTTGTAGTTTGTGTGTAGTATAATCCATCACGAACCGTCAAATGGAGTCGAATAGCAACTGAGTTGTCTGGATAGTAGAATGTCACAACGCCAGGTGAGTTGTCATGTGTTCCTTCCTGCTTCCAGTGAGACAAAATACCAGCACTTGTCTTGCAAATGGCCTCTGGAGAAAGGATGCAGTCGCTAGCCGACTTATTGTAATACATTGTTGTGTAAAAGTTCGATCCATCAACCATTGGCAAGAGAAAATCTCCACAGTGAGTGCAACTGACTTCAGATTTGTCCTGTTGTGCTGCCATATTGATCCGAAATGGTTTGATAGGCCGAACATTTACCAAGAGCGAAAGGTCATTGCACATATTAAAATTCGCGCCACTGTCGACAAGCTGAGGTGATGGGCTCAGACCGATAACACGAGGTTCAGATTGGACAACATTAATAGTTGGAAACTCGTAGGTACCGGCTGAATCCCATGACGATATGGAGAAATCATCGGTGCCATGACTACCAGCCGATGACATGGATGCAGTCGGCAAAGTCTCTAATTCAAAGTGCTCATCAAATTGGTCGCGAAAGTAATCGAAATCATTGAATTCCCGTGTATCAATGGGTGAATTCCAATAGCTCATGAGGGAGCCAGGAGGCGGCGGTCCCAAACGTTCCGGCCATGTGCGATCTTCCATATATGCCAAGGAGTCACATGATGAAATAGATGAGTCATCATCATCGTAAACCATGTTAGGGTGTCGGAACGAGGTTGAGAAATCGCTGGAGGAATAAGAACCAACGGATAAATGTGGGAGAGACCATAGCTCGGAAGAAGCATCGTCATGCTGTGAAGCAGGATCAGTAGAGTAGGATGCTGTAGATGAGTCACTAGAAGAAATGATACGTCGATCTAGCGAGGGTAGAGATGAAGCTGAAGAAACCACGGAAGTGTCGTCACTAGAGGAAGATGACTGGTAAGACCGTTGGCCGAGAGAGGGAGCAGAAGACGCATAGGATGAGTCATCTACATTGTCAGGGGATGCATATGTCCCCGTCATCACTGTAGAATGAGAAGTGGTGGGTTGTGGAGGTGGTTCTGCTGGTGGCCGAGCTTCATAAGAAGCGAGTTCGATGGGTACAGAGTGGCAAAGATCATAAGCCGACCGTTGCTGTTGGTGCCGAAGTAAGAAAGCTTTCCAGCTGGATGCGACAGCGAAGGTATGGGAGCTCCTTGCATCAACGTTGGTGAATATAACAGTGTCATCATCGGTGGTGCAGTCCGGTGGAGCTGGAGTAGTCGGTGTATGATCTTGGGTGGTGGTTGTCTTCGAGACATGAGAAAGGTGGTGGGTATCAGGTTGTTGAATAGAGGCAGTGGGTCATGGAGACCCATTGCCAGAGGTTGCAGCGTCGTGCTCAGCCAGAGCATCATTCGCCCAACCTTCCCAATCGAATTCCTCTGCAATAATA
>JALLAY010001463.1:0-10369 GCA_036939635.1 Cyclotella baltica | reverse complement strand
ATCATTTTTTCAATGATATCTCAAATGTAGGTAGAGGTAACCCCTAATTAATTCCTATATCCTATATTGGATATCAGTTCAATTCCACACTAGCTTTGCCTAGTAAAAATGGAAGTTTTTAAAAATGTTTTTAGATAAAATAATTTTTACCATGTAAAAGTACACAGCAAGGGCTATCCAATAACATATCTTATGCTATAGTTTGTTGGGTAGAAGGTGCCGTTGTCAAGCAAGATATGTTGCCTTGATTTTGCCATACAAATTGCATTGCAGGCTATAGTTATAGTCGTATATGCAATATATCTTCATGCAAGGATGAAACCTAGCTATGTATTATGGACCATAGGACAGCCCAGAGAGTGTAGCTTCCATGTATAGTTGAAAAAACAGGCAAATCAGACCAGTAGAAGCTGAGATACAGTGTTAAAAGTGTTTTGGAATTGAATTGAACAAAAATGGTTGCGGGCAATTTTCGAACGGTGCTATACCTCTACAACCGGACCTCTGACAGAAATAATCCGAAACCGAAACTCATTGCATGTAAGGACGATAAACATGTTCAACAAGAGGAATTTTTCTGAAACTAAAAAATAAAGACACTAGATCTGTTAAGGCTTAGCTTGGAATTGGACAGGGAATACCTCTATACCTATTGTTTTACTTGAAAACATGAAATTTTTTCTCTATGGTTTCATTACTCATTACTCATCAGTTACATCGACATAAAGATAAAATCAGGGTTTGCTCTGATGTTGAATATAATATACTTCAGCTTTTGATAGGACCCTCTAAATAGGTGACTTGGTTTAACATCTTATTATTGATCCAATCAGTAGATACAGAAAATCACATTCATCAGACCCTAAACTGAAAATCCTGCAGTCTCTTTTTCTTTAACACATTTCCAGACCAAGACACACAGATATATAAGTGATTTCAAATACTGAGATAATCAAGTCAAACATAATAAATTGAGCCATTCACTATATACAATAGAAGCAAAACCTTTGACCACAGAAGTTTTAAAGTTAAAAAATACATATCATAGACTGCATAAACCAATAACAAAACATCACTCATAACTCAGCTCTATTACGCTTCCATTTATTAACCACCTTAGTCCCCACAAGAGGTTTAAACGATGCAGCAAGTTTCTTAAAATTAATCAAATCAGATGCCTTGCCTTTCCCACTATTCAATTGCAATAGTCCCTCTTCCAGCACATCATGCAAATTTTCAATTTCTCCCCAAGAAAGCAAACCTTCGTGATCTTGATCATAATCTTCCTGCAATTGAGATACAACTAAATACAGTGGCAGACATAGTTCTCCCATTGGGAATCGATCACGGTTTGTCATGGCATACGCTATATAATGTTCGATTGCGGATTGTGCATCGGTAACCGTATCAACTGCAAGGGTACGTTCCACTTGGATCAAATCCAGCGGTCTACGTAAACACCATCTACCCGACATATAACTTGATATATTCATTTCACTATTGCTTCGCATGTCTTCCAACTCAGACAGAGAATTAATGCCGCCATTCAATGTAATCTTCAGTTTGCCATCAAAATCCTTGGCAATCCGATTCACCAAATCATAATCCAACATTGGAATAATACGATTCTTAACCGAACTCATTGATAATATAGCAGGTCTGGCATGCAAAATGACATGATTGGCACCGGCATCGTATATCGCTGACATATAATTGTAAAGTGAATTGTACTGTCGCTCGTTCATTGGTTCGACATCCTCCAGTGTTTCAAACACGGCGATACGGCATTTCACAGAAACATCTACGCCATGTGACGCGGAAACCATTGATTCTACAAGTCGAGATGTTAGCAACGTGTCTTTCATTAGACTTGCTCCGTAGGATGATGCTCCACCCGTGTCAATTGCGGGACAACCACAGTTTAAATTAATTTCCTTCAGGGGATAATGTCTCGTGGCAACCGTCACACATTTGGAAAGCTTTTCGACGTCATTGGAACCCAGTTGTAAAACTAAATTAGAGCATTCATGTTGCTCTCCATCCAGACGTTTGTCAAGGGCTTCTTTGGTATTGCGTAGTAGATCATCCACCTTTTCCATTTCGGTCCATTTGACGGAGGATGGTGAGAGGAAAGTACATAGTTTACGGAATGGTTGGTTGGTGTAGCATTGCATGGGTGCAATGTGAAATTCATTTTGTGGTGTTAGGCCTGTTGCCATTGCTGCCAAGACATGTTTCATGATTGACACATTGCATAAATTCTCAACCTCCAATGGAACTATTGAATGCTTCCACTATTACATCTTCACCATCTGGCTGGATAGATCATTAGTTATAACTCGGGCATGGAGAGCGAGATAGTGCGATGGTATTGATGGGCGCGCGTTGTTGGATGAGTTGGATTGGAAGTTGATGGTTGATGGGTGCTAAAAAATAGCGAAATTGGTGTTCCAAGATGGACTTCAAGACATACAGAAGCATACTTGGATCAGTCACTGCGCCTACTTATTTTACTGATATTGCCCTCTATTTTTTGAAACAAAATATGATTTGGATCTTTCCATTGTACTTTTGACTTCGTCTAACATGGTGTATTGACACGTGCTATATTGATATCTAGGACGGGCTCAACGATTTTTTATTTCAACTTTATCGTACACACCACGTCCAATTTCCACGTTAGACGTTTCATTACACCCACAAACCATAAACCATGGCGCAACCCTAAACAAACGATCACCCTCAATCTAAGTAATACTCATTGTCATCTTCCAAAACCACGGCCAACACGAGCCGAAACAACCATCGCACAAAATCAATCTTACCTTCACAAATATCTAGCTAAACCATGGCGGCTTCAACTCAAGAATCCGCAACAACACCACCGCCACCCGCCAAAAAATCCCCCCTCCAATCCATCTTCTCCCTCTCCACACTCTCCACTCTCCTAGCCATATCCTACGTCTACTTTGCCTTTTCCAACTTGGTTAATTTAATGTACCCCCTGCGAAATATACCGCAAGACGTGTTACGTAGTTATGGTAGAGATCGAATGGTTTATCCCTTTTGGAATTGGGATCAAGATAGCATTAGTAGCGGTAGCAGTGGTGGGAAAGGTGATGAATTGGGATTGAGGGTTTATTTGTCGACGCAGGAGAATTTTGGGGTTGATTTCTTCAGAAGCAATGATGAATTTGATAAATCGGACGATGAAGGTGCCGAAAAGGGGATTAAATCAATTCAGGATGGACAATCATTTCTTCTCTGGTCGGAAGATAACACCTTCGAAGCTACCAAATTACACCATTCCCGATCATTTGTCATTGTGGCAAGTGATGATCCCTCCACGTCTACGTGCGGTTCCGACGACACATGCACCAATGAACAAAAACAATCCATAGACTACGCCCATCAATGGATCAAAGATTCCATACAACATGAAAAACAACTCCAATCCGATGGGGGTGGGTTGATTTCCGCCATGAATTCAGCTGGTGGGGGGATTGAATCAACTTCGGTACTGCTTGCTTTGTATTCTTCGGTACAGCGCAATATTCAACATTTCATCACATATCTTGTGTCGGGTGGTGCAGATTCTACAGACGACACTGCAAAGAGTCAAGAGGAAGAAGAACCAATGTCCACCATTTACATCTCACCGCAGCATCCAATTTGGAAATCGTTAATGTCCAACGGTACGGCCTACATTCATGTCTTGTTGGTGCGACAAAAACCATCTACTCCAGCTTCGACGACACACCTCCTGTCTTCCTCCCCAAACTCCCAAGCCGCATCACAGCGCCTACAACAACTCCATTCGCAACACAATCTATTATTGGGTAGAGTGGGCATGACCAAACGCGAACTGCCATTACATGTTCCCTCTCCGAAACGTTTATTGTACAAAGACTTGGCGTTTATTCTCCAAAAATACGCAGCCTGTCCAATTTGCAACCTGGCCAACATCCAACACGAACTCTGCAAAGCATGCGACACCTCTAAAGAATGCCTAATCCCCCCATGGAACACAACCCACCATCAACCCCGTCAAACGTCCGAATACACCCAGGCTCGAATTCATAAATCCCAAAACGTCAAATACCCCTACTGGAAACCAGAAGTACACATCCATCTCATCCAAGAAGACCAAGGATATCCCATTGACTATGCCAACTTGGTCGGATTTGATATAGTTCAGGTAGGAAGACAAAGTGACAGCGGATACGCCTACCTACCAGCAGTGCATGTGGATGAAATCGGCTTTACTAGTGACAAGTACATCCCTTTAAACGAAACTGTGGCGGCATTACCATTGAGGGTGGGATTTCATAGTGGTATGGAAGTGGATGAGGATGGATCCGTGAGTAGTTCGGGGTTAACTCCGGCAAGGTATAGGTTGTTGAATCATTTATCAAAGTCGTTGGAATCACAAGCGGAATTGGGGTTTGAACAGAGTGATATTGATGATTTGAGACGGTTGATTGCTGAGACGAATGTCATGTTGTTGGGGATTACTATATTGGCTTCGGTTCTGCATTTGTTGTTTGAATTCCTGACTTTCAAGAGTGATGTGGATTTTTGGAGGGGTAATACCGATTTGACTGGTTTGAGTGTCCGTGCCTTGTTTTTGGATTGGGCGAGTCAGGTTATTATTTTGTTGTATTTGATTGAGATGGATAGTAGTTTGTTGATGACTATACCTACGGCAGCGGGGATGATAATCGCGCTTTGGAAGTGTCAGAGGGGTGCTGGGCTCAAACTTATCAAGAGTACAGGGAGGGAGAACAAGTCGTTGGTGAATAAGATGTTGGGAGTGTTTGGATATGAGCTTAGTGCTACTCGTTTGCGGGCTTCTTCGAGCAATAAAAAGGAAAATGACGACAAAACAGACAAACCTGATCTTGCTGCGTTGACTGAGGAAATGGATCAGCTGGCAACAAATCTACTTGGAAAGTATTTCTTGATTCCACTGGTCGTGTCGTATGCAATATATTCTCTGGTTAAGGAGTATCATGCCGGCTGGTACTCATGGTTCATCACAACTGCATCATCCTTCGTCTACGCCATTGGCTTTGTCCTCATGACACCTCAACTATTTCTGAATTACAAGCTCAAATCAGTGGCACATTTGCCTTGGAGAGTGCTGGGGTACAAATTTGTCAACACCTTTATCGACGATTTGTTTGCCTTTATTATCAGAATGCCGACAATGGCGAGAATGTCGTGTTTTAGAGATGATGTGGTGTTTATTATTTATTTGTGGCAGAGGTATCTTTATCCTGTGGATACTAGTAGGCCAGTGGAAGGCGGCGGTGAGATTGAAGTGCAATTGAATGTTGATTCGAAGAAAAAAGCAAAGGAAGGAAAGGCTAAGCAATCATGACTTTGTCTCTAGTAAATTAAATGCACTTTATGCCAGATAGGGTATGTTTTTTACTTAATAATTGTTCTTTTTTGTTAAACAGCTAGCCGAACCAAACGAATGATAGTCAACTATTCAAAGGAAATGCTAAGCAATCATGATTTTGTTTCAAGTACATTAAACAAACATTAATGCCAGAGCTTCTTACTGAATTGTAATTTTTTGTTGGCTTACGGAAGTAGTAAATGTACGATAGTCAACTATTCAACTCCTTCACTCTGAAAGATTCGTTTCAGCTCCAAAGGAGCATCATCGTGATCTGGAGTAGCACCTCGACAACCAGCTACATACCCACCCAATGCACATGCCCGCTCCAGTGCCTGACTCGGCGACTCCTTCAAAACAAATAAAGAGTTTACAAGTGCAGCCAAGAACGAATCTCCCGCACCTACAGTATCACTATCGCTGTTGCTTTTGACTTTGTACCCTCTATTTTCGTAAAAGATATCGTCTTCACACCAGAGAGCTGCCCCATCAACTCCTCGTGTAACACAAATACGTTGTGTATTTAGCGATGATGCCAATTGTTCCATTCGATGCTTTAACTTATCCCCAGTCAAGTCGCTTGAATCCGACGTCAAATCACACCAACCTTCAATAATTGCAAGCTCTTCTTCGTTTAATTTTAACAACCCCAACTTTTTGTTCCTGCCATTTGAAGAGTCTCCACGTGCCAACTCCAAAACTCTCTGTGCATCGTACCAAGGACTGCGTAAATTAACATCCAGTACCACTGATCCGTCAGCGGCATTATTCCGTACGTAACTCAATGTAGAGGCGGATGTGGCACCTTTTTCGGATTGAAGCCTGGCTGCGATTGTTCCCATGATGTATAGTGTATTGCTCTCTTTGTTATTTACCAAGTTCGATAGTTGTTGAGATAGCTTTAGCCCATCCCATGCAGCTGGAGTGTTGAATGTGGGTGCTCCGTCTCCATCTTCGTTGATTGCTGTGATTGCCATGCCTGAATACATAAAGTAGAATTAGTTATTAGACAAGAATGAAACAAGTGACACTTGTTCAAATTGCACCGGCTCACCAGTCTCCCACTCCTCATGAAACTGAATAAAATCAGTCCTAACACCCTTAACCTCCAACCTCCTCCTTGCTTCGTACCCCAATTGATCTTTACCAAGACAAGAGGCAATAGCAACAGTATTCTCACCACCTAAAAGAGAGGCCAGATGCACGGCAACGTTAGAAGGAGCACCGCCAAGGTACATCCCGGAAGGAAGGGAGTCCCACAGTGTTTCACCGATGCATACCACGGTCGGTGGTTGGGAGTGTAATTCGATTGTTGAATAGGAGGCTTGTTGGCGTATTGAGTTGTGGTTTGGTTTACGGACGAGGTGTTGTGGTGAAAATGCTTCGGTGAGTAAGATTGATTCAAAGCATGTGATTGAAAGAATGAGTAGCATTGTCGCATAGACTAAGTATACTGATATGTATTTTTCTCGGCGGTTGACCGTGATAGCCTGCCGTTGACGAGGGAACATATGCATTTTGACGGCCTTTGTTGTTCGTCTTGGTTGCGAGTGGTCGTTGACTTCTTCGACTATTGACGTTGTTGTCTGTTGTCTGTATCATCTGATGTATGTGGTTATATCTAGTGGAGGTTAGTGGTTATGGGAGGTTATGGGGAGCCATTGGATATGAAATTACCTTGCACTAAAATGTAACTCTTCAGGTCAAGTCATGAACTAAATTTTTATATTAAAGGTAGTTCGACCACCATCGTCCAACAATCGCAATCAGCATCCATCATCCCCGCCCCCCGCCACTTCAACTTTTTCCAGCTTCTACGTAACCTGTCACCCACCGCCCACCGCCCCTCTGCTGCCAACTCTCCACACTACTTGCGGATTCAAAAGCAGTCAAGAAGATTGAACCATGTGAAAATAACTCCTTATCTCAACCTGCAACCCCTCACGCAGATAGCAGATAGGCTCCGTCTATGAATGAGCTAATGCATCTCAAAAAAGACACGGAGGATATGTATGCCAATTGACCATATTTGGCGATAGAGAATATTAGAGATCAGCTTCGTGAATGAGTACATGAGGTTTTTCATCAGATGTGAACTTAGATTTTGTCATAATTTCTTTCGTAAAAGAGCTGTAGTGAGACTGCACCGCAATAACAAACTTTGCCATGTTAGGTGTGCATGACACACAATACAAGGAGTATGTATGTTGTTTCTGATGTGAAGAAGTAAATTCTATAATCTAATCAGAAAGAAAACCCTTTGAAATGCACCAGTGCAAATGCAACGGCATATTGTAATTAGTGTCTGGAGACTAATTAATTAGGTAGTTTACTATCATAATAACAAGAAACACTAGTCCTGAAACCTGCATTTGTGTCTACCCCGCTCACTAAATATTCCAGTACCTTCAAGCATCTTTGTGAAATTTGTTTCCATTAAACCACTTTGCCGCAGCAACGCCAAGAACAAAAAGCATGAATGCAAACACATGCTGGACGATTACCTCCACCAAAGCAAACAAAATGCACTGGAACACAAGGAAGAAGAGGGCAGCTCCAGTGAAGAGCATAGACTGCTTTTCGGCGGTGATTTCATGGATCCTTGCTAGGTAGCTTGCGTAAGGGACATATCCGTCCTCATTCAAGTCCTCATTGCAGCTTGTTAGTTTCCCACAGACAATGCGATGAGGAGCAAGTGCGAAATGAATCAAGGAATGCGAGTGGATGAGCTTCATGTTCATGATGTAAAACCAACCGGATTCCTGGCCCTCAAAACCTGGCAACTCAATATAGTTTGAAGCAACAACTCCATCCACAACAATAGATCCACTCATAGTGTAAGGGGAAAAGAAACCATTTCGTGTGACCTTTTTAATGACAGTGACCTTTGATGATCCATGGACAGTCTTGAGAATGTCTCCAACCTTGATTGAACGAGCAGGAACAGGCAAATCATCAGTGCCTTTGTAGACCAAATGGTCTGCGGTCAACTCCAGAGGCTTCTTAATAGAAGTCTCAGTGAAGATGCGTAGAAATGCTTTGGGGTAATCCTCACTGAAATGACCCTTGGTATAGTACATGCTGTAGGATCCGTGCTCATCACTGAGAACCATATCTCCAATTTCAAGATCCTTGATGGCTGTAGTACCCTTGTCTTGAACCTCCACAGTTGATTCGAGAGAGAAACAACCCCCGCCACCTCCTCCAGTGTTCTTCCTATCAATTTCTTCTTCAAGTACACATGTCCCAGTTGAACGACTATTGGTTTTACTCACACATCTAGACTCCAACGGGCAGCACCCAGTATCATCACCTCCTCCTGCAGGAACACAATCACCACCTACTGCATGACAAGGGCCCGTGGTACATAAGCAAGTATACTGAGTTTCATCCCCTGTTCGAGACTGAGTTTTAAGGAAGGATGGCATCACGTCAGGGGTGGTTTCTTCGACGACGGGTGTCTGACGAAGATGGATGCC
Source organism: Cyclotella baltica (assembly GCA_036939635.1). Classification (NCBI taxonomy): domain Eukaryota; phylum Bacillariophyta; class Thalassiosirophyceae; order Thalassiosirales; family Thalassiosiraceae; genus Cyclotella; species Cyclotella baltica. Next base: position 1,483 of record JALLAY010001463.1, on the reverse strand, counting down.
CTTGGCGGCAGTGGCGGCTGGAAGGAGAGAAAAGAGGATCGTAAACTTCATTAACTTCATTTTCGTAGCGCTTGGTGTTTGCAGTTGAGGGTGTGATGTGGTGAGACTGTGATGTGAAAGGTTGATAGATGTTAGTTAGCAGCATAATAATGATTGGCTCAGGATCTTGGGTTGTACTTACCAGAGCAACAAATAATGGCAATCTTTCGACTGGATCTGCAATGATTGATTCTTTTATTTATCAAAACTCTTGAATGGGGTCACGGTATGAGAGCACAACCGCACAACTCTAAAAGATGTGTGTCCGACACATCACGCGATACTGGTTGGAATCACCACCACAACGGCTTCTCTCTGAAACTCCGCAAAATATCTAAGCTAACCTCATATTGTCTTCATTGCACTGTGCAGTCAAACGAACGAACTCAAACAAAACAAACCATCGACCGATGAAAAAAAGGAATCACAACGGAACAATAGGGAACAATCCATCGTCGTGTTGTCAAGGCATTAACGGCGGAGGCGATGACATTCAAAAATCTCACGAGAGGCGGGCGCGTGTGATTTTTACTGCGTCTTTTGTTTGTGTTGGTGGAGTTGACTGATCTTTAGACGTGGAATCAATATACTCCGCCCAGAAATCAAAAATATGCCCTTCAAGATGGGATCCTGTTTTATGTACCACCCAAGATCATAGGTAGAACAATAAAGACTAGATACGAATTGACCTGAAACTTGCAAACCTTATTTTATTGCTTGCCCCATGCTGTATGGAAATCTCCGCGAAGGAGTGAGGAAAAAACTTGACGCAAAAACCTTGTGTTGTCCGTTTCGTGACTGATCAAAAGGACTTTCAACCTCTTTTTGACCTCAAGCGAAAGCCGCCTTTCATCAATGATTGACAATTGAATCATCTATGGAAGGCAGAATCTCCCATGTCTCAGTCGGCAAAGGAACAAAGCGGGAGGCGGGAGGATATCTTTTCTCTCGCAAATCGAACTGGAACAAATGACATCCATCTCGTTCACATTTCGTTCCAAAATTCAAATATCTTGAATCAGAAGTCGTCTGCACATTTGATTCAACCGTCAACTGAATCATGTGAAGACACCATCCGATTTTCTAACAATGTTCATTTCATGACCAGAGATGAAAAGAAGAGAGGGAGGAAGGAAAGAAGGAAAAATGAACCATGAATCAACAATCAACCAGCAGTCAAATGCAAAAGAGGAGGGCAAGTGGCAAGTGAGTGATTCGATTGAATCTAACGAGCATATGCCTTTCAATTCTCCATTCAATTGAACGGATACCAAGATCAACTGTCAATTGAATGGAAAGGGCAGGTGTCATTTGTTTCAATTGACGATTGAAATCAATGTGATCAGCGGCCCGTCGAATGAAAAGCAAGAGGGCAGACAAAACAAAATCAACAATCAACCGGCAAATACGAAAGAAGAGGGCAAATTGAAGATCGAAGGGAGAT
>JALLAY010001462.1:0-10402 GCA_036939635.1 Cyclotella baltica | reverse complement strand
CTGTCGAGCCGTCTGCTGGAGCAACAACTGAAGCGGCTGATGCCAACTCTGATGATGTTGCTGGTGTCGGTCCCGGATTGCCAGTTGGATTTGAGTTTGAGCGAAATTTGGAGGATGAAAACGAAGAAGAAGAGAAAGAAGAAGAAGGGAGGACATCAGCCATGGGTATTTCTAAACCGGGGATTGATGCCCGGATTTCTGATACTGTCGAGACTCGGTCTCGTAAAGACAAATACGTTGTGAAGAAGGGGGGGAAAGTAAAGAAGAGAGTCAAAAGTCAAGGGAGAATCAATGCTGGGAAGCGGATGTATATTGTCCGCGAGAAGTTGCTTCAGGTGTTGCCGGTCGGATCTGCAGCACGAGCTTTGTTGGACACTGAGCCGTACAACGTGAACGACTACCGTTTCTATGGAACAACTCTCAAGAAAAAGAAGAATGAGACTGTGTGGCGTTTCAAGCTCGACTTGCTCCCAAGTGATGACAATGAACATGTGCTCACGCGTCAGTCCATTGTTGTGCTCGGCCCTGACGATGAAGAGGTGCCGTTTGATCCCCGTTCTCGTGAAGAAGCCGAGATGATTGAGAGGTGTGAGGTTGTTGGTCAGCCGAAGGAAGCTGAGAAGGCCAAGAGGATTAATTACATGAAAGTATCAACGGAGGAGTTTGTTTCAATGCCGGAGGATAAGATTGCCTCGGCTACCGAATTCGTGATGAAGTACGGCAAGGAGGAGGAGGATATTGTCAAGTGGAAGATTCTTTCTGAGAGTGAGCAGGTCACTGATTGTCCGAGGGAGACCCAGGAGCAAGAGCGACAGAAGAAAGCCGACGAGGAGAAAGCCGCAAAAGATAAAGCCAACGATGGAAAAGCAGGTGATGGACCAAAACCGACAGTGCAACAGAAGTATTTCCGTAAGGATATTCCTTGGGACCCTGACCCAGCTAAAGTTGATTACAATGGCACTTTTTTCAAGCACTTCTTCCCGGACTTTACCGGCAAAGCCAAAATTGCCGACGAGTTCTTGAGGCGTGAAAGCACGAATAAACTGCAGCCGAATAAATGGAAGGACCGAGTGGAGAAGAATAACATCAGGTTTCATTTGGAAGGTGAAGAGGACCCAGACCTCAGGGTAAGTGCATTTAATATGTTTGATATGTTAAGATAAACTGAACTTACCTCTCATAATTCATGTTCTGCCTTTATTACAGTTGAAGATTTGCATGACCATCATGATTGTTGGCGTGCTTGAGGTCGAACGCGGCTACGAGAATCTTTGGAAGACCGGTGACTCGGGAGGTCTCCATCCGTTTCCTAACTTTGGCAAATATATTCCATGTGATTACATGAAGGCATTTATGGCTGTCTTTCCGTATCTCTGGGCGGACAAAAAGTATTGGGACGTGGACAAGAAAGAGTTGCCCTTTGACTTCATCAAGCCCTTCATGGATGAGTACAATGACCTGCGGACATGTCTGCTCATCATCTGGATGCTCATGTTGGATGAGACAATTTCTGGATACATGCCCAAGACCTCAAAGAAAGGCGGTCTTCCTCACATCACCTTCGAAGCCCGCAAGCCCAAATCTCTTGGAACTATGTTCCGTAACGCTGCCGAATGCTTCACTGGCATCATTGTCAACAACGATATTGTCGACGGCCCGAACGTCCAGAGGCAGAAGAAATACACAACCCCTCCAACAAAATCACATCTCCCAAACGGGGATAACATTTCTTACGCTACGGCCGAGGTACTACGGCAAGCGGAGGACTCTAAATTGGAAGAAGGTGGCTGGGTTGGAGGTGATGCCTGGTTTGGTTCGGTGGAGAGTTGTGTTGAGCTGTACAAGAGGTTTGGGCACTTCTCAACCTTCATTGTGAAGCAAAACACAAAGTTCTTTCCAATGGAGGTGCTTCACTCTGTTTTGCGAGCGAGATATGGATCTCGGCCGGCTGGGAGATGGGTTGTGATGCAGGCGAATATTAGTGGAGTTGATTTGCTGGTGATGGCTTATGCTTGGAGTCAGAAGGGAGTGGCGTACATCGTGTCGAGTTGTGGCAAGACTGTTGCCCATGAAAAGATGTACGAGTCGAAGTACGAGGATGAGCTTGGCAACGTGGCTATCAAGCATCTCCCCCGCCCTGCAATTGCCCATATGTTGTATGAGTTTCTGCCTCTGATTGATGAACACAACAAACAACGGCAGAATATTTTGGCTCTGGAGACTGTTTGGCTCACAAAATTTTGTTGGACTCGGCTTCTAACAACCCTGGCGGGAATGGCTGTCGTTGATCTGCAGAGGTGGGAGAGGATGCAGCGTTGGATTCATTGTCATGGGACAAATCCAAATGGATACATCGATTATGTTGGCGATGATGACGACGAGGATGAAGTCATTGTGTCTGACTTCAATATCAAGCAGATTGTCAATTTCATTGGGCGTCCGTTGGTAGATGGGACGATGGATTATCGCGATGGTAAACCTCAGCCGACGGCGAGGATCACCACTGCTGCACAGGCCGAATTGGATGACCTCACCCGGATTACTGGCAAAGATGGGTCAATCAACTACACGGATGAAACGGGGAAGGTGAGGGTCCGCCAACAAACTTGTTTTATCTGCAGGAAGTACCAGGAGGCTGGGAAGAACACTCAGTGGAAATGCAAGGATTGCGGGATGCCAATGTGCAAGGTGGAACGCAAGGATCCTTCTAAAGGAAGGACCTACGATTGCTTCATCGAGCACAAGATGACGGGGAATAAGTGGCTAGGATGCAACACCATTCCGGGCCGTATCACTTTCAAATTGCCTCAGTCGGAGAAGGTGTATCTGAAGAACACAAGGAGTGAGGTACAGAAGAGGGAAGAGGAGAATGAAAAGAAGAGGAAGCAGATGGCCGAGAAAAGGGAGGCAGAGAGGCAGAACAAGAAGAGGGGTTGAGTGTGTGTCTTTTGCTTGGTGGGGTGAGTTGGCGGTGGGGTTGCATTTGTTTATAATTTTGGTACATAAAAAGTAAAAGAACACATCATATGCTCAAATATGTATTTACATTTAGAACAATGTAATTAGACCCTTCAAAGCCTTCATGAAGTCATCAACTTGTGTTGCAGTCAGCCTACTTCTTATCAATTGGACCAAGAGTAAATTTAGGCTTGGAGCTCTTCTTGCGAGGGCCAACCTTCATGTACATGACGGATCCAAGCTGAGGGCCATTCGTACTCCCCTTCCCCGTATCATTCGATAGGACAAGTCCATGCACCATTTCAATCACTTCGGGGTAGAAGTCATCCAAACCAACAAAATACCCCCGCATATTGACCTCCAAATGTGGCAAAATACTGGCATCTGCAATAGCTTTGTACACATCACGGCGAATAGACTTGGCTTTTTCATTTGGAAAGCTGGTTCCAGGCTTGATTCCCATGCGTTTTAGCGCCTGAATGGCGGCGGCGTTGACATCCTCGAGTTGCTTGGGAGTTGCTGGCATCGTGTCGTTGATAATCTGTGAAGAAACTGCTATGATTCGGCTGTCAGAGGCTCTAAAATGAGAGCTGATGGCTCGAAATGAGCATCGCGCCATCCGTGAAATCACGCGATTACAAGCTTCGTTTGCTAAACATTCTATTTATTGGCGACAAAACAATTCAAAATTTAAAAAATTACGAAGCTTGTAGCCGTCAAGGCCTCGTCAAATGTGGCCATAGTTCGCAACCAGTCCCTAACAAATAACACGGGAAAATTGGACTATGTACAGCTGCCCCATAGTCTACACAGGTAACCACTAGGTAGAATTGAAAGAATTACCTAATTTATTATGTTGATATTGATATTTCTTCAAGACACCCGGACTATCTGCCGGCAGTGTGGTCCATAATGAAGAGAGGTCCTCTTGCTCTTATTGAAGTTAAAATGGGAGAAAAGAAAGAAATGGACAGTTGACCTGTACCAGCTTCTGTGACTAAGATCAGATGGAATACGTCTCTCATGAAGGTGAGAACAGTGATTAGAAGTAAAGTAGACCAACACCCAGCAAGGAATGAAAAAGGCTTTTTTAGAGTTTCGTCAAATATGAAACTGAAGAGACCTCGGGTGGACCAGGATTCAGATGCTGCCGAATGAATCAATTTGTTCTTCCAAGATATCTTGATCGTAGGCTGGCAGTGTTTTGCATAATGAAGGGGGGTCTTCTTGTTCAAGTTGAAATGGGACAAAAGAAGAAAGGAATGGAAAAAGTTGACCAAAATCAACTTCTGTGAGCCAGATCAGATGAAATGCTTCCCACAAGAAGGTTGGAACAAATACATGACTTTTGGTTGTATGTGTCCAGGACCTCACCCTTGGACACTGCATCTGACCACAGATAACTGGCGCCCAAAAAGAGATAAGGAAGTCTTTAGAGTTTTGGCACATATGAAATTGAAGAGACCTTAGCTGGAGCCTTGGTTGTCTTGCATAGGTCTCTCACCAAGTAATATCTGCATTGTTTTCATCTCATATATATTCAATACTACAAAAAACTAAATCAATATGTGGGGTATGATGCATAGCTAAAAATTCTAAATAAAATTAAATCCTTCAGAAGATATTCTCAAAAAGATGCTAAGGCCTCTGAACTTCTTTTCGATGGGAGGAACCAGCTTCAGTGATTTCAAATAGGGTCTTCTGGATGCAGTTGCATAGGTTGTGTCTTCCCAATTAAAATCTATTATTCCTTTCATTACATTCCCGTTGAACTCATTGTTGAGCTTCTCTCCTAAATTTGAGAACTTGTGATCTGACATTGATATCATCAGCCAACTAAGACCATACTTATCACGAATTCTTTTCAGTGTCTTGTGTATAGGCTTGCCAAAGATATTACTAGCAAATGCAAAAGTAGGAATCTCTCTTTCAATCACACTCTTTGTTGGCCTTGGCTGTGGCAACAGCTCCGGGATCATTTGGAGGATCAACTAGTTCTTGCTCTTTGAATGGTATCTTATTCTGCTTCCTGGAGGACAGGGTATCCCCTCAGAGACTTGTCATCTAGCTTTTTTCACGGCCATGCAATGGTTTTACAACAGATGTGCTGGCATTGAATCAAAAGGGAGACAATCTACAACATTTTAATGTTGGCCGTTTGGCCCTAAGGCATGTAGGCCAGAAAAAAACGAAGACCTGGGGATTTTCTTTGACTTTCATTCTTCCTCCTTGTGCCTTCTTTATCTTATTCGATTTGTCTTGCAGGTCAAGCACTTCATTCTTCTGCTTTGGTTAACATAGCTTTGACTCTGTCATTCTCTCTCTTGAGGTCCTTGAATGTCAGGCATGAGTATATGTGTCTAAGTGTCTTTTTGTTTTAGAGAGGGTACATGGCATATCTTCTTCTTTTGGTCACATTTCAATGTGTTTAGACTAAAACGTAAGAGTCTACTGTCAAGAAACAGTAAGTAGTGAAGCAAGAGGAGGGCTAAATTCGAAATGTGTTAGCTAAATCAAGAACGCAAACACCTAACTTCGAATTCCAGATGCCTAAGTTCGAGAAACAGATGGCTAAGTTTGAAGTTGTAGCGTAAGTTCGTTATTAGAAGACCTCAGATCAAAGCTAGGACCCTTAAGTTCAAAGGTGAGACACCTAAGTTCAAAGGTTGGACACCTAATTTCCAAATTATTACGAAGAAGTTTCAGTCTGGGACGCCTAAGATGTTAAGATGTGTAAGTGAGTGGTCCGATACCAAAGTTCAGAAATCCTTGCAAGAGTAAAAATGAGTAAAGTAAAATGAGTAAAGTAATGTAAATTCAAAAATTCGAAAGTACTGTTGGAATTTCCACATGTGGTCACGGGTAAAGATTAGAAAAAAATAGAAATAAATTGAAAGTATTGATTGATTTCATCATCAGTGCAGATTTGAATGAATGAAGGCAATTAAAAAGAATTGATAAAATATTGCAATAACTGATATTCAATGATTGAATAATCTGTTCCATGGTCATGCGTTCTAATTCATCAACTTAAAACATTAACCATAATCTCATGTCTAAGCAAATATGAGTGTATGCACGTCAACAGTTCTATAGCACGCTAGTCATTTATAAATGAATAGAGAAAACATGTTCAATTTATTGAATGCATGCATTATTTGTTGATGATGAAGTTTTTTAAATCATGACTCCCTTCAGCTGCGTCTTTGCAGGTGTAAAACAATGGGGGATGGTAATATACAGATCCGAAGTATTTTATGCAGATCAGTACTGGCAATACATTAAATGTATCCATCATTGGTTTATAATAATACGTTCTAAATGATGCATTGAATATATGAATTATATTTTGACGATCATGCATTCTATAATTTGAAACAAATCCTCCACATCTGCTTTTCAAAATTAATTAAATAAATGCATGAATAATTGTTTGATGAATATGCATTCTAAAACATTCAACATATTCATCAACATATCAACCTTGTCTGAATACATGTCAATAGATGAAGAGAACTAATAAGATTTAATCAGTATGCGTTGTAGAATAAGCCAATCGTTCTATACACATGTGAATGGTAAAAGGCTTGTACATATACATCGATCATGTATTCTAAGAGTTCGCGATAATCCATAGCATCTGGTTTTTGTAAATGAATGTAGGGTACGTATCAAAAGGGTTATAGAATTCACATATATGTCTGTCAAGGTTGAAATTTATAAAGGCATCTCATCAGGTTCGATTTAGAGAATGCAAACGTCATTGTATTATATCACAATTGCAATTATGTTACACAGTTATTATTGAATGCGGGCAACGCATTAGAGTCTATTGAATGAATGCATTTATCATAGTTTAATGAGAATGTTTTGTGTAAATCACATTAATTCATCACATCTTGTCAGATGTGAATGGATGCAGACACATAAGTAATTAACTAGATTTAACTAATATCGCATAATTTGTTCAACCATGTTGGAATCTGAACCTTAAACGAGCTACAGATTAAGTCCAATAAAAGCATTCACTCTTATATAAAATTATCATTCGTACTCAAGCAAGCTACACATGTAGAAAAAAAGGTCATATGTGATTCGAGTCTAGCAATACATCATCATTGGTCCAATGATTACATGGGCATCATTGTAAGACTATAATCAGTACTTAAATAATATTGCATAAGTTTAATCTAAATGGATATATGATTAATCTGTGTGAATGAAAATTATTGAAACTAATGCTTGCCTTAAGAGTTAATGCAGGCAATGGACATTATCTTTTTAAATGGATGAATTTATCTCTATTGGTATATTGTGCATAGTTTAATTTGTCAAATTTAGACAACCATTATGATTTTGAATGGATATACTATTTCGGGTTAGGGTTTCCAAAAATTCATCTGGCCAGTTGTCAGAGAGATTAGGGGGACCTATCTCCTTCCTGCACTAAGCCTCAGTTGACCAACGCATACACTATAAGCTCCTCTAGCTTCTCCTGTTGACTGTTGTCCCCAGCCTCCTCCCCATCTCTTCCGCTACCTCATGGCACACTGTCACCATATCTACTGCCAGCACTTCATTCTGTCTATGGATTTGCCCTACTCTCAATTTACATCCCAGTTAGGACCCTGTGCACCAACCCCCTGCATTGACCGATGTGGCGGCATGCACTTTCTTGTCATTCTTCACGTAGAGGGTAGAGACCCCATGCCCAGCACCAGCTAGATGAGCGTTGTTGTACCATATCTGCGTATTTCTGATGTTGTACAATTATGCAATGACACAAAGAGGGTCATCAATGCCACTCCCATGTCCATCTGATCCTTCACTTCCGTCAATTTAAGAAAAGATAGGGGACACTCTATGTCAAACATGTGGGTGGGGGTGATGTTGAAGTCTGTGCGGAGTCGACTCAAGTTTAGCTTCACCATTCCTGACGTACAGCTCCACATCACCTTCAGATTGGCTTGCCTTTTCTATAGGCATTGTCAGCATGAAGGAGTCTTTTGCGCTCTCCCAATGAGGATTCCTCCCAGACACATTCCTAAAATGACACAAGTCACAATCAAAGAGCTCCCATCAGATGATCACTGTCACGCCCTTTTCAATGCTTGTCCTTGGGAGGCTTGTTCACTTCCACCTCTCCTTCCTCCTCGTTGTTATCTAGCTTTGTTAACTAACTCCCTGATTCCCACTGGATGTCTTAGAAGCTCCGCTCCAGATAGCAGACCCAAAACCCTTCCCACTGGAATCACCCATCAAGTACTCTTATCAGACTCTATCCCTTGCGGGTGATTGCGAGTGAGGGGGCATCTCTCGACTGGTGAGGTGCCTGAGAGCAGCAGCGTCATCCTGAAGTCTTCAAACCGTTGTAATGTGCTCTGGAGCACCGTCTCTTCCTCCTCCATCTTCCCAACCTCTTCCTCCGTAACATCCATCCACTTTTCTCCTTCTCATTCCCATACTACTATAAACTGTTGGACAGTCATTTGACCTTCCCGATCCTTCCTACCTTCCCTCCAACTCTACTATATGGTAAGGTACAATTCCGCTTCAAGTACGGGACCATCCAGCGGTAGGTCCGTGAGACATAAATCAAAAAAGCTTCGTATTTGCTCCAGCCTGTCCTTCAGAACCTCGACTTGCTCTGCTATCTGGCACATCTCTTCCACAAGCTTTTACATTCTTCCACTTCTTCTCTGTGATAAGTGTTACATCTCCTTCTGCATGAAGAATGCTACCAGCCCAAGGACCAGGAGTGGTGGACAGCTCAGTGCGCTTCTGGGCGACGACGTCCTGAATGCCTAGTTTTGAACAGATGGAGGCAAATCTACAGTACCCCTTCCAATTTTGTGGCACCTCTCGACTATCCATCATCCACGTATTGTAGTTCTCATTTGCAATTGACAGATCTACTCGTAGTTTGTATACCCAAGGTAGGGTTGGGTCATAGTCCCAGCTGCCTGGGAGGTTGGTGACCACATACCCATTGTTAGGATCTGTTCTATTACAGCACGCGATTATCTTAGCAATCAATATCATTTGGATCGACCGATAAGGTAAGTCTGTCAAACCCATCTGATTTCTGCACCATCTTTCCCATGCTTTCTTCTTCCTCTCTGCTTCCCACTCCATGACTCCACATCCTCCTTCATAACTTTCTGATGCAACACATTCATGCTAGAGCATTCTCACACCTTATCTCCCTGGATTTGTTGAAAAACATCTTCCCTATATCTATGTTGGCTTGGTGATATCCTGGGAGCAGAAGGACACTGCATAAAGCATTATTGATTATTGGTAGCCCAAAATGTGGCGCAAACAAGCAATTATTTAAACCACATGAGGTCCCATTGTACACCATCTGGATGTCCTCCTCCCCCTTTGGCACATAGAAGTAATGGGCCAAACTTTTAACAGTTCCAGGCCCAATGTAGTCCCTACTTTGCACTGGACCTACTTTTACTTGCACTAGCTTCCTATCTTGCTCCCTCTCTGGTGGCTTCTGGGGTCACTTGAAACTGGGAAGTCCTTCACTTGAAAGTGCCGCTGACACTGTGCCCACTCAATATCCTGCCCCTGAGCCCAAGGAGGTCTCCATCCTTTGGGTCATGGTTCCTTAAGAGGGGACCACTCCCACTCCCAGAAGAAAAGCTGAGAGCCTCCTTACCGTCCCACCATGCCGTCTCTCCTGACTTCCGTATATATTCTCTTCCAAGGATCCACCACTCAGATACCTCCAGGTTAAGAGCCCTTGTCATAAATGACGTGTGATGACTGAGTCCTTTCCCAAAGCACCAATAAACCACCCTCCCTTGAGCCATACCAATTTCTACTATTTCTGTTGACATGGGTGGTATGCTTTGCTTGTCCCTCGGCAAACGACGTATCAACTTCTTCCAAAATGACCGAGGGACGCATCTCTTCCACCATTTCACTGCTACAATCCTTCAAGAGTTGAGTACTGCTCTCCAACCATTGACCAACTCTACGTTTTGCGGCAGTGTGTGTAAGGTTTCAGCAAACATTCCATCCCACAGTTGTAAGGGATAGGTGCATTGACCTCCTTCTGCCCGTCTTGTTTAACAACTGCATCCTCCAATATATTGGAATCAAGCTTTCGTCGTTTAGCTTCTGCGGCGGAGTCATCTTGATCAAGGTGTCTGGCTTTTTGTTCGGTCGCCGGAGCTGACGGAGATGCAATGGCCCCAAAGAGCAGTGAACCAGTAGATTCCCAGCGCAAGTACCCCCCCCCCCCCCAAACCAGTGATATCAAACAACCAACCCCGAGGGCTAATATCTTACCAGGGGGGAGCCGTGAAAAAGTGGTAGGAGGGCGCAGGCCACTGCGCGGCTAAGCCGAAGAAAATATGGGGGCGTCCCACAAACGAGAGAAATCTTTTCGGTTCTGGATTTTTAGGGTTCTGGGTTCTGTGAAATAAAT
>JALLAY010001461.1:0-10390 GCA_036939635.1 Cyclotella baltica | reverse complement strand
TGGGCTAAAGGTAAGTGGCGATATGTAGGCGGAGCGTACTTACGTAGGGTATATACGTATGTGTGCTCTGGCTTATTAACAGCAATTGCTGAGGCAATTGGGGGAAGGCAGGAGGGGGTGGGACTGGGGCTGGGGTCGATGGTGAGATGGGATGGCTATGTGGAGTAGGATGAGGTGAGGTTGGTGGGTGTCTTGCTTGGCATTTTGTAGGTGGTAGGCAAGAGCATCAGAGATGACTAGGCCTGATTTTTTGAGGAAGTACTCTTTGGGTGTGGGTGAAGTGTAAGAGTTCCTGAAGAAATATTGGGAGTTTAGTTTGGACATTTTCCATGTTACAGTGGTGTTTGGGATTAGGCCTATGGGGTGTTGTGGGGCATCATTTGGTGGTACATTCGTGCGGCGTTGGACTTGTTGAATTGAAAGGAAAGATGAGATGTGGTTGTGGTTGCAGATAGACCAAAGAGTAAGGCGTGGAACATGTTACCCCAGCACCTATATGAGCTGATCGCGAGGGCGGGAGATGTCCAATAATTGTATCCCCCTTAATATAAACAGAATCTGAGTTTACCATGCCTGCGCGTAAAAGCTTCCTCTCCTTCTTCTCACTCAAATGCTTGTTAGCAGCAATGGCCAATTCAATTTTGGCAGCAGTTGCTTGAGACAGAGGGAGGTAGCCTTTAGCGAGGGTGATGGTAATATCAAATCCAATTTCTGCTAGTGGGCAGAGGGCTCGGTTGTGTGTGCAAAGGTTGTTGCTGAGACAGAAGGATAGGTCGAAGGGACGATAGTTGGGTATTGATGGGATGATCCCTTGTGGTTCAGTGTACAATTGGGATGAAGGGTGGATGACCTGTGCTGTGTAAAGAAGGTGACCAAGGACTGGTTTGAGCCCATCTCTGATACAGTTGTGGCATCTCCACTTAAATATCTCGGCGCTATTGAAGACGTGGTTGTCCTTCGGATCAATGGGGTTGCCACAAATTCAGGTAGGGAGGTTGCTTGATAAGAATAGGTTGGGATAGAGCTTCCGCTAGAGGGATATGATGAAAAGGTGGTTTGGTCGGCGATGGGCTTTGATAGACCAGGTCATAGCGATGAGAGGGTGTAAAGATGAAGAGATGAGGATTTCTGATAAATATTTCTGGAGATCGTTGGATGTAACATAATTTGTAACTGTTCATTTTTCAAGTGTTGACTAGACCCTAAATAGAAAAGTGATAACAAAATAAGACAAATTACTCTATCTACTACATATTACGGTTAGCTACAACTACTTGCTATCTAGGCTACCTAACGGGTTAGCGTTAGGGTTAGGTCCGTAGCCGAGCCCTAGGTACCAAACCGCCCAGACCCACCACCAGCATCACAGTCAACCGAGGAGCCCAAGCCGCCACCAATGTCGACAACTACAGAACGGCATATGCAAGAGCAACCTCCTATACCCCCATTGCCTCCATCTCTCAAGCCTCCCTCATCAATAACGTCAAAAAGCTCTACCCCCCGAGCTTCCTCCTCAGCCTCACCAATGCTCCAACCACCCTAGAACTACCACTAGTCCGCCATCAGCCACATCTCAATTTCTCCCCCTCCCAGGTGACATCATACACACCATCCGCCATGCCCCCAGAGGCAAAGCCAACGGCATCCTTATGGACAGCATGGATGTTTATATTGCCGCCGCCAAGCTCCACGACGAGGAAGTGCATCAACAACTGGTAGATCTCTTCGCCAATTTGTACAATGGACGTGTACACCCACTGGTTGTTCCTTTTTTCACCTCAACTTATCTGTTTTGTTTAGAGAAAGACCCAGATGACCCCACCAAGCTTCGACCCATTGGCGTCCCTTCAGCCCCCCGCCGACTCCTAGCAAGCCACATAGCAAAAGCCTCCCGTGAAAAATTTGCTTGACATCTCTTGCCCTACAATTATGCAATCGGAGTCTAAGGAGGAATGGACTTTGTCATCAAAGCTACCCAGCTTCAAGTTGATTGATTTATCACCCAGCCCCAGTCTCAAGGACTCAGCCCTTCCCGTTGTCTGCATTCCTTAGACCTTGAAAACATGTTCAATGAGCTTTCCCAAGAAGAAATCTTTGACATCATTGCCACCGATTTTCCTGAGCTCTTGCCATTAGCCATCATGCTCTACAATGACCCAGGCGAAGTCTGGATCCGGCTGGAAGATGGCACCTGGTACAGAATTCTTATAACGAAGAAGGAACCAACCAAAGATGTCCACTCTCCTCCAACGCAGTCCTCGACCCAATCACCAAGCTCCTCCACCAGCGTGCAGCCGATCGACTTGCCGCCGGCGACCCTGGAGACCCTGGAGACGACGGCAGAGGGGGTGTATTCAACCCACTCGCATACGTTGATGATAAAAACACCATTTTATACTTGCCTGATGTCTTGTTCTTTCTGAACGAACTACAAAAACGCTCCCCAAGACGCAGCCTCTGGATCCAACCACTAAAAACTCGCATCCTCACCTCCACCAATGGCCTCTCAGCTCTCCCAGCCATCCAAGCCTGTTATGGTGAAGCAATAGCCAACGAAATCCGCCTAGCCATCAGCATGCACTTCACCAAAGCAACCCCCACTGAGCCTAATCCAGCAGCAACCACTCCAGTTAAAGTTACCACTGGCCTGCACGTCCTTGGTCAACCAGTGGGATCCAAGGATTTCGCAACCCAGTTCTTCGCCTCCGCCATGGACAAGGTCGAGCACCAAGTCTCCCAACTCTTCAATACACTCTCAGACAAGTCCACCCTCCTCAAGCTTTTCTCCCAGTGTACAATGCACAAAACTCCCCACTTGCTGGGAGCTGAAGTTTTCTACCCTGATGGACGAGGTCAACCCGCCCGCCTGGTCCACTTGGACTGGACCCCTTGCCACCCGCATCCACACAACATGGCCCAACAGTTTCTCTCCCGTCTCACCAACTCTCCCACAACCCCCCACAGCTCCATGTTAATTGCCTACATAACCATCACACAGGGGGGCTTGGGGCTCATGAACCCACACACAAGAGCTATCCCTGATTTCGTCGTCACCATGTCCAGTGCCACCCGCGCAGCAACCACCGGCTTCTATATGGGGCGTGACTCACCCCCAGTCACCCTCCCAGAATCCATCGCTGATAACTTCAACCCCATTTTCAACAGTTCTTCGCCAATCCTCCAACGATACCACTGATTCCTTCCCCAATTGGCCGCCAGAGCTACAGCCACCGGTGTGCCTGACCCCATCAACCATTTTATCTTCTGCACCAGTGTTAAGAGCGCCCGCGACAGGATCCGACAAGAAGCCAGCCTCATCCGCCGTGCATCCCTCTACAACATAGCTTCCGACGACCTTCGACGAGACATGGAGGAGATTCTCATCGCCTCCACATCATATCCTCTCATTGCCATGCCCCGCTCCACCAAAGCCCACCGCCGACCAAACGACCTCTTCCATCTCTCTCAAACAAAAACTCTACCTTGATCTGTACCCGTCCAGCAACCGATCGACCCAAAAGGCAACCACGTCTTCAATTGCTGAGAAATCTCCAAATGGGGGTGTCACAACCGCATCCATGATGGTCTCAAGCCTGTAATTTGACACCTACTCAAGGCATGTCAAGTAATCCACCCAAAGTCCCAACTCCACACCAAACCAAGCAACATCATCCCTTCAATCCCCAACTGCCGCCCTTACAACCTATCCTTTCGACCTGACAACAACCTCTACACCCATGACCGTGCCATGTGTCCTCTAGCAGAGGTTGGCTTTGACATCACCATCACACTCACCAAGGGGTGTCTCCCTCCCTCTCAAGCATCTGCTGCTGCCATCAAATTGGTCATTGCCGCTAGTAAGCATTTGAGTGAGAAGGAACGGAGTAAGCTTACGCGGGCCGGCATGCTGGATTCAGAGTCCAACTACGTCACAGGCAGTAAAATCATTGAACACCTCCTTGCAAACGACATGGCGCTCATCCCAGTTGCCATCAGCCCACATGGAAGATGGGGGAACATGTTTCACACCTTCCTCTTCGGCCCTAACACCAACTCCCAGCCTCTCCAGTTCAAATCCAACGAATCAAACGCTGCACGCATGTACCACCTTGCCACGTCACACCCTACTCCAATCGGCATCATTCCCAACGCAACCACCATATGGAAAGCAACCAAGTCACCGTCCCAGTTCTTCTTCTGCCATTCTCACACAGCTCCTACCCCCAAAGAGTACTTCCTACAAAAAGCTGGCCTCGTCATTTCAGATGCACTCGCCATCCACCTCCAAGATGCCAAACGTGGCACTCTCCACCGCAAGTCAACACCAACATCCTCTTCCCAACCTCCTCCAACACCCACCACCACCACCAGGGATTGCCCCCCTGACCCCACCAATCGCTCACCCCTCCCCTCCCTCCCCAGTGCAGGCTTGTATCCACCAAGCCTCGCACCCTCCCCCTATGCTCTCCCCAGATTCTCAGTCAGATTCCCAGTTGTCTTTGTCATTGTCTGAAAGTCTTATAGATCCTAGTAGCTTATAGGCTACATAATAACATAGCAGTATAATCATCATCAACCTAATGGGATATGCATGGAAGATGACCACCATTACCTTTGTCAAAACCATCATTAAGATGGTTCAGGTGCTATTGACTGAAGATGGAAGAGAGCAAAGACTATAAACTGAAAGTACAATGGTCCCTTCCCGCTAGACTACAAGCCTGAACTTGATATGTAGGACAAATGAGATGTGGAAAACGCCTGGTTTCCAGCAACTCGTTGGGGATTTGCGATGTGTAGTTTAGCTGGGACGTATCGACATTATCATCAAGGTTGCCATCATGCCCCAATACCAGATGAACCCAAGGGTAGGTCATTTGGAAGTGCTGTACCTCATCTTCCATTGATTTTTTGGAAGGATTCCAAGAAGTACCTTGTAGTGGACCTCTCTGAGCCCAGTTTCGATGAAAGCATATTCAACGACAACACCGGCTGGACCAAGTTTTATAGGGATGTGGTAGTGTAGTAACCATCCAAAATACCTGAGCCCCTAGGCAAGGTCATCGTCAGCTCTAACTTTGTCGATACCAACCATGCCTCCAATGTAATCACTAGACGATGTCATACTGTCATTTTCCTATTTGTCAACAATGCACTCATCGACCAGTTTAGCAAGGGACAGAACACAGTGAAATCCAGTACCTACGGATCAGAGCTTTTGACATTGTGTATTGCAACAGACATGATTGTAGCCTTGAGAATAAAACTCAAGTGACCATTGGTGTACCTTATCACTAGCAAGACCGGCCGACGTAAACACAAGCACTCCCGAGTCCAACTTCAGTAAGAAGCACAATTCAATCAATCACTCCTTCGAGTTGGAAAGGATGATTGGGTGAGGTCTTTATGGCTACTGAACCTGTTACTTGGAGGTTTCTGCTTTGTGATTTTTCATCTGTTTTCATCATGGATACCGTTAGATTGGAATGGTTCCACACTTGGGAGTGTTGGTCCTTCTCCCAATGTACACACTGGTCACTAGTGAGATGAATTAGTAGCCCAAGAGGTGTAGGTATACATTCTCAGTTGAATTCAAAGGATACAACCATGTGCTTTACCCTATCCATCTAGATTTAATTGCAGGTGTCACTAATAAGATCAAAGAAATAAAACATCATAAGAAGATGTTCACAAAAATATAGGGTTAAACTATTTTTCCTTATTTACTTTGACTGAGTAGTTGATAGTCATGTACAGCAGAAAGACATAAAAACAATTATATTCAAATCAACATCTTTGTAAATTATTCAGCTCGGCTTGGCTTGCAGCTCAATGTAGAGATGTCTTCTTTTCACAAGTAGCATAATATGCTTCCTCTAACCTCGCCTCATAATCTGATACCATATCAGCAATTTGCGTCTCCAATGATTTAATTTGAGACTGAAGACGAGTTTCTTTTGATTTCTGGAGCTCCAACGTGTTTTGGAGTTTGTTCACCTCGGACTTGTGCTTGCGACGCTGCCTCTCAAACTCTTTTTTGCAATCTGAAAGTTCTCTCTTGACCACTCCTGCCTCCTCCATATGTTCTAGTTCTTGCTCCAGTCTTTCAATCTTGGCAGAGAGATCGGCAAGATTCCTCCAACAGTCGGGCAAATTCATCATCCTTCTTTCTCAATATACCATCAATATCAAAATCATCAAGTGAACTTCTCATTTGTAAATCAGCCATCTGCTTGACAAGATCATCTTCTCGGTCTTGAAGAGCCTGCTCTCTCTTCTTGGCATCACGTAATTGCTGCATGTAAGAATCTTCCTTGAGACGGAACGCCGATTGAAGCTCTCGCTTGGCATCACAAAGTTCCTTGAGAGTTCTTCGGAGTAGCATTGTTGGCATTGTCGTTATTGGACAGTTTAAACCTAGGACTCATGGGTGGAATACCCTGCCTCGCCCTTGGACTGGAATACTTGTTGATCAAATCATTGGTAGATGACGAGACATGAACACCATGTTCCTGCGCAGCACCTCCATTTCCCCAGTCTTTTCAACAACATCCCAAGAAATAGTCCTACAATGTCCTGTCTTGGGAGTGGGATCTGTATACATTGATTCGTTCCTGTCATTGATGGCACTGGCACCATGCTGCGAATGCTGGACCTGATCGATTCTTCTTGGAGGAGAAATAGGACCTCGTTGATTATTTCCCGTGATTGGATCACTCAAGATGCTTCGATTGTCGCTGGATGACTTGGATAGGTCATGATTGTTGGTCATGTGCTGTTGTAGTTTGGACTTTGGGTTGTTTACGGGAGAAATACCTAGTTTGTTCCATACGTTGTTTGATCTGTTGTTTCTGAAGAGGAGACATGTTAGGCCAGAGTGTAGTGTCATTAGCTTATCAGAATAATTCAACAGTCACATTCAACAATTCAACAACATGACTCACCCATCCCCCAAACTAATTTCAATACTCTCCCTCACCTCTCCTCCATCCCTCCCACTCCTCACTCCATTCCCATTCTCACCACCAACCACCTGCCCCTCCTCCCTCTCCTCATCCTCCAACAAATCCCCAAACGAAGGCAATGGAATATTGTGTGATTTTCGACTTTCAATGGTTTGATCGTCAAAGGATGGGTATGGCTGTTTACCAAGGTTATTGCCTTTGTTTATGGGACTGGCTAGGTATCTGTTTGCGGGACTCGCTTGACTACCAATGTACTTGTTCGCGGGACTACCTACACTGTGACTCACACCTCCGCCGTGACTCACACCTACACCGTGACTCACACCACCAATGGAATTAGTCAAATGCAACCCCCTCTTCATAACATGACTGGCAATTTGCTTTGCTACTTCATTGTGATTGGGATAGGATGCATTTTGGGCCAACTTTAGTGGGGTGTTGCCGTCCTTGTCCTGAATAAATGTAGAATGAGAGTTGACGGTTGAAAGGAGGGTGGTGAGAATTTTGAATAGACATGAGAAATTCGAATTGGAAGGGAATCGAATTGACGTCGAAAACCAAAAGCTCAATGCAATGACTACAATTGAGCAGCTCTGCCTTGCCATTCAAGCAACAATCAACCCCATAACAAAATCAAATCACAATCAAAAGCAACAATCAGCTCATTCAATTTCGCATCGTCAACTGTCAACTTCACATACCTTAGCATTCCATTTCCCCAGTAGCAACACAAAGCATCTCAACAATCCCCCCACTACCTCCCCGTGGACCCCACTGCGCTAAATAATGCAATCCCATCATTCCCCTTCCATCTGCCACGAGAGCTCCAGCCGGATAAGACATTAACAGTGTATAGATCACTTCTCTACTACATTGTGCTCCACAGGCATAATGTAGTGGAAGGAGAGAAGAGTGATCTACAGTACGGACCGAGGGGGGGTAAAGTTTAATCAGTAGACGTAAAAACGTGTGGGGTGGGGATAGAGCGCATGTGGAATGGAGGGGGAGGAATCGCCATAGAGTGGAGCCGGTGGGGGAATGACGGGTTACCCATGTTGCTGCTTGGTTTATTGTGGTGCCGTCACTGTTTCGTGACAAGTCATTATTATTGTTATTATCGCCTCCATTGTTGTTGTTACCGTTGTTACCATTATTGTTGGTGTTTTGGAGCTCTCTCAAAATCCCCTCACAAATCCTCGTAGCCTCATCCCAATCACTCTTACCAATGGCAGCGTAAAGCGGCGTTACGTTGGTATCGTAGTCGACGGATGGTTGGGAGGGGTCGTATGTTAGAATGTGTGATTGATTGGAGACAACGGTGGATTGTGTCGATGGTGATGTGGGGAGATGGGTGTGTTGGGCTAGGGTTGCCATGATTCAATTGTAGAAAAGAGTTTCCTCGAATTGCCTCTTGAATTGTTGCTAAGTAGAATCAATCGACTCTCGTATTCATCAGAGCGCGCTGCTACTTTATTATTGACGCAAAGTGATTACAAATTTAGAATTCTTTCCAATTCAGCCTCTTTAGACTGTGCAGGCAAGAGTCCAAACCAAAACCACCTTCACCTTGAACCAATTGATTCCGTCGATTGCCTCTTTCACACAAAGAACGCGTCGCTCGTCCTCGTCGCCGTCTCGCTTCTTAAAAGAGGTGGCCTTCGGTGTCAACGAGATTGGCAGTGGTACAGATTTTGTCGAATCGTTGTATCCGTTGGACTACCTTAAGTAACGGATACCATACATACCGCCGATAAGTGTTGAATTAAGAGAGTGAAAACTACCTTTGTTGGTTTTTTTTTGGTTTTTGGTTTGATGTGATTCCCTTAAGTCTCATCCATAAAACTACAATGAAAATGACGGCATTCATCACATCTATCTACATCCTACAAAATGTAAATTTTTATAAAGACAAGCTACAATATGAACCCTCACACAGAAACACAAGTCATCATGAGTTGATACATTGGCCCGTAAGTACGTGATTCATGAGAAACTTGGCCAGTCTTTGTCGACATGACAATACGAGCTGTGTATATGTGTGTATGTGCCCCATGAAATTAAATGATTGAGAGGAAAATCATTGTGATCAATGGACAAGAATGCAACAAAGGCAACATTTTGCTCATCTACCTGTATGTGGTCAATTCTATTGACTGGCTCTTTCAATTCCGGAAACTAACGTCATTGATGGTGTAAGAGTTATCCAAGGCAATTTTCATAACAAAGCACAAGCTTATGTATAGTTCATACACAACACTGTGTTCACTTAAATAGTCTATAGAAGAAGAATCTTCATCATCCATTTGGCAACATTCTCCACAAACTCTGCAACATCCACACAACAAAGTACAAGCTTATCTATAGTTCATACACAACACTGTTTAAAAGTCTATAGAAGAATGATCTTCATCATCTGTTTGGAAAACATTCTCCACAAACTCTGCAACATCCACACGACAAAGTACAAGCTCAAGTAGATATTAGTTCACACACAACACTGTTTAAAAGTCTATAGAAGAATCATCTTCATCATCCATTTGGCAACATTCTCCACAAACTCTGCAACATCCACGCTACAATAAAGTACAAGCTCAAGTAGATATTAGTTTACACACAACACTGTTCACTTGAATAGTCTATGGAAGAATCATCTTCATCATCCTTTTGGGAGCATTCTCCACAAACTCTGCAATATTCACACAACAATGTATAAGCTGTTCACTTGAATAGTCTATGGAAGAATCATCTACATCATCCGTTTGGCCGCATTCTCCACAAACTCTGCAACATGCGCATGTAGAACAAACTCGAGGACTGTCATCCTCAGCTGCAGTGCACTAGTCACGTCATTGGCAACCACCTCATTTATTTCCACAGCAGCTCTGAATGTAATCGTCCCTCACATGATCAACTTCACCATGTCAAGAGGTGATTTCTTGGCACCAAGGTCTACATGGGCTTTGGTACAAAGATGCATCAAACAACACCCCAATGATATCACTTCCATGGAACGGGTTGTTCTTTGAGCTGCCATAGGTGCTGCTACTGTTTCACCTGTTCCGGTGATTGTGAAAGGAGCACAAATGACTGAGATTTCCGAAGGAGACAATTACATAGCCAACCTCTAGGGGGAATGACTGGTGCCTGACACACTGTTGACTGTTTTTGGACCAATGTCAATGGTTTCCAGTCACCATCTGAGTCTTCTGTTTCTGTGGAACCTGAACCTAGATTTGAATCCAATTGATCTTTAATCCAGCTTGGTGTAAAAGTCAATAACCTTGGAGTCATGTCTCCCGAAGACTTTTTTGCTATCACCACCACTATATCTTTTGCACCAAATGACATGGCGACGCAATTTAACCCTCCCTAAATCTCTCGTGCTCTTGAAGAAAAAGAAGATAAAGCCAAGCTGGACAATAAAA
>JALLAY010001460.1:0-10391 GCA_036939635.1 Cyclotella baltica | reverse complement strand
AAAATTCTTGAATCAACTGACATTAGACCTATTTCGATTAATTGGTGCACATTCATAATCCATTCTGTTCAATGGTGAGTCACTATCGACTCAGTATACTCAAGAAAGACATTTGGTGAAGTGTATTTGCTAGTCTGAAGGTTTGACACTATGACCAAACTTGACAATTCAAGGTATGTTGGGACCACTCTCAGGCCTGCTCTGACGTGTGAGACTTTTCCATCCTGTTTTGCCTTATTGAGGATTGTTGCATCACTTGACTATCTATCTAGCTTTCCTAGTGGCAACTGAGTGATATAAGATAGAGCTCCATACTGACACTGTCTTATAATTTCATATCCATGAGGAGAAATTACATCCAAATTTTGGCTGTCATATATTTTGGCTGTCATTTCTGCAACTTTTTTACTGGTCAATTTGGCCCAAATTATGGTGAAAGATGGCTTCAGGGACTTAAAATAAGCTTAACTTTAAGTCCTCATGTTACTGTGACTCACATGGTTGCTGCAGTAGTCCATTCTCGCTTTTCCGGCTCTCGGAATTCCAGGAATTACTAAATTCAAAAAATCTGAACAGCCTCTGTTTCAGTTCTTACAACTGACGCCTTCAGTGATTGCAAATCTATTATCCGTTATTTTAAATTATCACAAAATTTAAAATTTTCCCGGAAAATGGGGCCTGGAAAATATCACAAAATTTTAAATTTTCCCGGAAAAATTGGGCCAGAAAAACAGAGAATGACATTAAAGAGGTGCTCAGCGAGATTGTAGACCCTCCAAACTTGTGTCATAATCATTTTTAAGTGTCTAGACAAGTCTAGAGTCAACTAAAAAGGTTTTAGGGACCTTTTAATTAGACTTAACCTGACAAACAAAAGTGATAGCCAAAATATGACCCTAACCCTAACCTCCTCATGGATATTAAAATTTCACTTGAGGTAGATGATCACCATGGCACAAGGAATACGTTCAGCACGTTCAGCAAGTATGCAAAAGAAAATTTTATTGGTGTCTAGTGCTGCACCCAATAGCTGCAAGGCACGGCCAAAAGAAACTGTTGGGAATCTCTTCGCAACTTGATGAGTGAATCAACTTGCTACATGTAACTTGCCATTTTGAAGAAACATCCACCATGAATAAATAGTAAGAACGAATCATTTTCTCTAATTTGAATTTCAATCACAAATTACATGTTTCATTACAATTTTTATTTGATGACACTTTTGAAATAATCTAATCTAGCCGGACACAGTCCCGAGTTGCAGTAGAGCTTTGCCCGTCACTCAATCGCCCGGTGTACCTTGCCTTTGCCTCTCTGGCACCTCTCAATGCAATGTTATTAGCATGCTGATAATTGCTACTGTCACTTTTTCTATTTGTTCTTTCATTTACCATAGCAACCCTCTCAGCGACCTTGCCTTTTATTTTCATGTTACCCTGTGAATGTCTTTTGCGGTGAGGAGATTGAAGGTCATTGGATACCCCACTTCTCTGAGTTGAGTGAATAGATATGGACTTCTTGATGGAAGGAACTCTTTGAGGATGAAGGTGCTTATTATTTGTTGGCTTTTGCTGAGTTCTTATCGGTGTTGTAGGTTTATCAACTACACGAGAAATGACTTGTTGTCGATGAGATGGCCTATCCAGTTGGGGAATGTTCAATTGCTGTTGTTTCTTATTCGGCTTTTGTGGTTGCTGTTGTTGCTGCTGTTTTGTTTGCTGTGATTGTTGCTGCTGAGCCTTTGCCTTCGGCGTTGACACATTTGACATGCTCTGGTTTATCATACGTTTTAAGTATGGGTGATTCAACAAATTACCATTTGGGTTTGCTCCCTGCCGTGTCACAGAATTAACAGGCTTTTGTGAACTTGCTGCTCTGTGTCTAGCAATTGGTGACATGCATTCCTGAAAATCACGAGCAGTGCCAGACGTTTTTACCCTTGACTTATCCTCTGCAACACTCCCCAAGCAAGTGGGGATAGTTAGACCTGATACTTCAGAACAAGTTGGGGAAAGTGTGATTCCATCGTCATAGTCATCATCGCCCTGACTGAAATCAGGAGAATCAAACGAAGTCTGAACTGCTCGAATCCGGTTATCTTGAGGTTCTTTTGGGGGTGTTCCAAGGTATTGATTACTTGGAACAGCAGGGGAATGAGTAGACATTGGTTTGGCGTGAAAACCATGTTGTGGTGTTGGCAGAGTTTGCCGCTTGAGAGGTTGATTATTCGGGGAGCCAAAGTTCTCCATCGGCGAAAACACAGTTTGGCTGTTGGTCCAAAGAACGGAAGGTGTCGAATTGCTATTACTCATTACTATTGTACCTGGAGTCGTTTGAAATGGCACAACTCGCCTCAATTCTTTTGCATCATTCCCTCCTTGACTGCAGGCGACGGGGCTATTAAACGAGGCTACTCGCTCCTTTACTGAAAGCCTAGGAGTACTGTTTTGCGGCACAGCACTAACCGTCTGAACAACATCAGCGTGGTTGGTGCTAGCATTTGAAGTTTGACAAACCAAAACGGCATTTTTTAAGCTTCCTTCGTCATTTCCAGAAGGTGCCGATCTTATCTTTGACTGCTTTCGCATTTCGAATGCCTTCTTGCGTATTGCCACTGGAGAGAAATTGGGGAATATGCCATCGGAAGCTTTGTCCAATAAGTTTTCCTTCGCAGAGTTTTCTGTGTCTCCAGAGCCAGCCTGCTCTGTCTTCGCAACTTCTGGGTGATGATCTTGCGCTATTCGTTTATTCGCTTGGCGCTCGATTTTCTTCGCATACAATAGAACCTTACGCGTGTCGAGCGAATTCTCGCCGTCTGTGCAATCATTCTCGTCATCATGACTTTCAACACAATGCTTTGACCACGATCCTCTGCTAGTGAAAGAAGTATGTCTCTGGTTGCTAAGTGCTAATTTCTCATCAGTGTCACTCTCAAGACTAGATTTTGTCTCCGATTCTATGCTTTTGAGAGAATTATTCGCCTTTAAACTTCCTACCGATAACGAATCCTTGCTACCTTCAAATCGCAACCGTAGTTCTTTAATGTTTAAGCCTTTGAAGGAAGACATAGAAGAGTTATCCAATGAAGCGGTCTGAGTCAGTCCTTCTTTGACACTAATAGAGTTTGAAACAGTATTGGATTTGGGCTGCGCAGTGAAAAATCCAGATGTTGGTTTTGCTGATGAATGTGTCGGAATTGATTCTTCCTTGGAGTCATTGAAAGATGGTCCAACTGAAGAGAATCTGCCAGATTCAACAATAGACTTAGGCTTGGTCTGTCCAATAAATTCAGTAGTTGGTTTCGTAGAAGTATCAACTCCTGACCATGAACTGTTTGAGAAGAATCTACCTCGACCAGAGTCAAAAGGCGATTTTGGATTTGGTTGCTGAATGGGTTCTGTTCGTTTCGTCAAATCATCTACTGAAAGGGAACTATTTGAGAATCTACCAGGCTCAAAAATTGACCTCAGTTTTGGTCTTTCAATGAATCCTGTTGCTGGTTTGGTTGGTTCAAGAAATTCTTTCTTGGGAACCTCAATATCTGAAGAAGAACTATTTGATTCCTTCGCCATCAAAGACCATACCTTTGATTCTTCTCCAACCTGTTTTCTTGATCTTGACACAGCAGGCTTTGCTCGCATTTCACTTTCGAGCAATTCCGACTCAAACTTCAATTTCAAAGCATGGATACTTGCATTAACTTGGGATATTTTGTTGTCTCTTTGCATTCGGAACCTTGGAGACTTCAAGCTTGCTGTGTTGGCTGCCCGTGGTGTGTCTAATGAGCTTCTAGTCAAACAGCTTCTTGGAGTGTTGCTGATAGCCTTGGCTTTTTCTATCATTGTATCGAATTCATCATCGGGTGTTGACTCGTCAACAGAAAGACTCAGTGGTGGGGGTTTGATAGTTAGACTTGGTTGCTTGGCACTTTCATCTTTAGTAATCTCTTCTCTTGTCAATTCATTATCATCAACCTCAACAGCATCTTTTCGTGTTGCTGAACAATTCACAGTAAGAGATTTGATTGACTTTTTTGAGGCTCTTGGAGATGAATCCTTTTTCTGCCACACATCACAAGATTCTACACCAGGTGGATCGGGAGCTGCAGATTTTGGTGATGGATCGTGCCTCTCACTTATCTCCTCATTCGCAGTCTTACCTTTCTGGGGAGATTCATGTCGTCTCTCTGATACCGCAAATGAGAATCTTGCACTCTTAGTATCTGAAGCCTGACATGGTAATGAGTTTTTCTTTGTCTCGACATGTTTCTCTTTTGATACTGCAGCTGTCTCTTCATCGGCATTCTCAGGCAGTTGAGTGTTAGGCCTCTTCTTTTTCTCGTGTTTCTTCTCTTTTGATCCCACGACCGTTACACCTACCAATGATTGGTCTTCTTCCTGCTCCTCCTTGCAATCAGTGAGAGAAGCTTCACATTGTCCAAGTTCAACAAATTTGGAGGAAGACTTCGATACAACAGACTTATCCCCGAGAATGTAGCCGAAGCCAAGCCCACCACCTTTGTCGCCTTCACTGACATCAGGACTCGTACAGGGTATTGGAGGAGACAACGATTCCGACTGTTTGGATGCCGGTGACTTGGAAACTGGTGCGTACGTCAAAGATCGTTCAATTTCAGGAGAAGAAAAGCTAAACTTGGAAGCGACAGACTTTTCACCTACTGCAAGGGAAAGGGGAGAAAATGGAATTTGTTTTGTGAAAAATGTTGGTTTGAAGGAGAAGTCATCCTTAACCTCGAACGTAGCAGTTGTGTAAGGCTGTTGTTGCTGCAGTGGGGAAATTACTGAACTGGGAGTGCCACCTGTTGAAGCCTCCTGCAATGGATGGGATCCCTGGTATACTTTAGAATTTGATGCGCAACTTTCTTGCTGTGATTTAGAGACGCGACTGTGCTGCGGCCACGTGCTTTTCACATCCTCGTGCAGAGGCGATTTGAGTGATGGATTGCCTTCAAAAATAGATTCCCCAGATGGCGGAGTATCGGCGTTCAATGATATTGTATCGTTATTATCATCCTCGTCTTGAGATAGACTTGATGACAATGGTGGAACAGCCAGTTTTCCTCCAACAGTGCCTACTTTTTCATCCTCCTCTGCCGCCGATAAATTACCTGATTGGGGTGAGCTCCATATCGCCCTCCCTCCGCTCCATTGAGCCCCCGGCATCACAGATGGATTCCCATTTTGACCCTTCGAATCATTCGTAGAAGTATTTGTTCTTTTCGGCGAAGAGCTCACTGAGTCGGCATTATCACGCTCGTTCATTGCATTATCTACGGCGACAGCATTGGGACTGCACAACAACTCATCCCCTGCAGGAGCCGTAGAAGTAGCCTTGGGACTACACAACTTATCCCTCATAGCCTTTAATCTCTCGTCCAAATCCTTTCTCTTTCGCTCCGATTCTAGTTTATGCCATCGTAACTTTTCCTTCTTTTCCAACAAAGATTGCAGATAGACATCATTATCAGTGGATTTAATTTCAACTCCTGCTGGTGATTCGTTGAGTGGTTGAGCAGAGTGTTTTAGTGCAATGTGGTCGGATTTGTTTCTATGAAGTCTTTGTTCTTCACGTAGAGAGTCTAATTTATTCATGAAACTTTGTACTTCATTGAGTGTTGGAGTGGATGGTGTGTCTGAAACTCCTTTCGACTGAGGTGAGGTTGAAGGTGGAGACTTGAAATCATCATCACTGACACTCGAGTCACTGAGAACTTTGTTGGAACCATTAATTTGCTTGCTGTTACAGAATGCATCTTCTTTTGTGACAGTGCTTGATTCTAGAGCAGACTCATCTAATACATCAACATTTAGAATGGGTTTGGTATGATTCAACTTAGGTTCTGACAATGCATCTCCCACTCTCGGCGAAGCAGGAAGATACAATTCTCTCATAACTTCCGACGATAGCTCAGCCCTGCTCTCGGATGGCAATGTTTCACAAATCGAATTCAACTCTGTATCATGATTGTTTTTGAGATGAGTGTAACAAAGACGTGAGAAAAGTGTATTGGAAGCAATTTCTGTGGGTGCCTCTGACATGCTCGTCACATTCTCTACATTAACTGCAGTTAGTGAGGCTGGCATCAATGGCTGATCTGCATGTGCTTCAACTTGAGCAGGGAAGCCGAGACAATCAATCTCCAGAGAGCTCGTTCTCTCCCCTCTAGCATCAGGCTTGGTCAAGTCATAGGGCTCCTTTAAGCTCATTTTTCCGCAAGACGATCCAGATGTTGACAAGCTCAGCGAATCTAAATTGGGAACTTCCACTTCGCCGAAGCTGTGATAGTCAATATTGCTTTCCTGAATTTCCTTCTGGCGTCGTCGAAATTCTTTCCACCGCAGCACATCTTCGATCGGCACAGATGACTTATTGTTGTCGCTGCTGATGTCGCTGGATTGACCGTAGCTGCCGTTGCAGAAAAACTGGCCCACGCCAGCACTGCCGCCACTGCTCGTTTTGGTCTTGCCATTGTGAATTGTTCCGTTCGTTTCGGAAATGGGGCTATGGAACAAATTATGCTCCGAACTGGAAGCAGACGATGGACTATTGCTGCTGCCGATTCGACCCATGTTTTCGACCACGCTCTCCAAGGTGTACGGCAGCGTGGGGGGGCTGAATAACTCGTTGTCTCGTCCACCGTCACACTTCGCGAGGGGGCTGCATCTCTGTTTAGACAGGGTGGGAAAACGTCTGTTTTGGGACATGGTCATTACTTGTATTTCGTAGTGTCTTGAATGAATAGATATTATCTTTCTATGAAATATTGGGTCACTGCCGATTTGAATATCAACTGTCTTCTCTCCAAACGATGCCACTAAAAAGCTTTTATTTCGATTGCAACCAAAGCGAAACTTCTTCGCAACCGCGACAGTCTCTCTAGGAAAAAAAGAGCTGATTGCTGCTACGGCGACGAGGTTTCATATCCAGCCGCATGCATCATCGATCATCGTCGGTTCGCCGCGCTGTTAGAGAGTGCTTGGTTGCCATTCCATCACAGCGTCTTTTTACCGCCTCTCCTCGCTTATCGCCCGTTTGAGCACTCTGTGAAGTATCAACAGCCCCGGAGGCAGAATTTTGGCAGCAAGGTTGTAAAATAGATGGGTTTTGAGAGGTATAGATGTTCATGCGCTAAAAAGGAATCAGTAGCAATCAGTAAATTGAATTCATGTGTGCTCGTAGAATGGAGGGTGAAGTTGAGTGCTTCCTCTGTTTGGTATAATTTGAAAAGTCAAATGTGTCAAATCTCAGACAGGGTTGGGGTCTGTTTTTGGTTGTTTACCTACTACCTAACAAATGGCGAATTAAAAGGCACCAGCTGTTGGTGCATATTTTCTACTCCACCTATCTACAGAAAATCACTGCAGGTAGGTATTAACTATTAATTTTAATGATTAATCTATTTAACACCTTCTTTCAGAGAATTCATATCTTTTCCACCTACCCACCACGATGTCCTCCATCATAGTATTAAAGGACAACGGAAAAAAAAACACGGAAAAGAGTTTCCGTCAACGTCGTCGTCATGAAGCCAAAAATTTGGAAACAGTCAACGTTTAGCCCGGTTTAGCCTCCTAAAATTTGAACACCATAAAAATGTGACAACTGTGTACTGTGTGATTGATTTTGAACATTTATTTTGTATTTTGATCTCAACTTTTAGTCATATTGCCCCCTAAACCTTGAACAAACTTACTAACCCAAGAGCCATTGCTCCCGGCCCACTCACACACTCACCCCACCCTCTCTCAAATTTTCACCACCTCTCAAATTCAATCCCACCGCCTCTCGAATTCAAACAAACACCTCGATTCAACAGTGTGTAAGTACTTATTGATCCCCCTTTTATTCAATTTTCTCTCATTCATCCTTTTCAGTTGTTTCATAAAACAAACAAGCAATTACCCCTCTTGTTCTCGGATACCACATCTCAAATTCAAACGAGCGTATCATACAACAGTGAGTACTTTTTGTTCACATTCGACGTCTCCCGTCCCTAGAAACAAACTCATTTGCCATCAAATTAGACATCAACCACCGTCATTTAGATGAGCTGCAATTCAACAGTATGCATCTTCTCTCTTTTTGTTGATTCTTTGTCGAACTCTCTCACAATTCTTCTACTATTTGATTCAGGTGTGCCGTCAAAACACAAAACAGAGGAAGTAATTGAAGAGCCATGAGTCAGCCAAGGCGAGTGTCACGATTTCTTACTTTAGTTAATTATATCGAGTGGAAACATCTTTTCAGCCCTGATATTATTTGCCACCGAATTTGACTTCGACCACCTTATTAGTTATTTTATTGTTTGTTTAACCCAGTGAGTGCTTCTTACTTTTTGTTGCTATTTTAACATCACGTCGCCTCAATTTTCATTCAACCTTAAAATTCAAATCAAATCCCATTACAACCAGCTATCTCTCGACCTCAAGTTCACCGCCTCTCGATCCAAAGATCATCCCTATTTGATCGTAAGTACTTCCTGTTCCATAGATTATCGAATCCTAAACGTTATCTCCAATCTTTCTTTTCTCTTTGTTGTTTTCAACAACTTTGACAATTCTTCTCTTTTATTTCTCTTCAAAGGCACACTGAAGCCAATTGTCACAATGTACATTAAATGAGGGATATGGAGCAATGATTTTTTAAGGAAGTGATTAAAGTACGTAACTCAACCCTCTTCAATGATGAAATACAATGAGCTCCATGTCTACAACATAGTAACTGTTAACTAATGTACATGCAGGAACATTATTTTTATTCATTCACATCAAAGTTACTTGCTACACTACTAAATGCCATAACCAAATTTAAACAACTTCAAGCAAAGCGCACTAGCAGTGCTGCTAATAGGCACCGCTAGTGTTCATTATTTGTTGTGTGTGAAACTAATGACCAACACAAAGTTGTTGGCTTTCTATAACCAACCCAAGCCAACCGGAGACAACCTTATCAATCTCAAAGAGGTGTTAATCTCTCTGCTACCCTAGGGGTGTGTACCAAGAAGTGACCGCAGACTAATATTCTCATTCCAGTTCTTAGTTATCATCGTTCGTGAATTGTCGATCATCGACTTCAGTCACATCCGCCTTAAGATCGTTGACCATCGCTTTATCTACCAAATATTCACACATCCCATCTAAATCATGTTCTAGCCATGTGTTAGTAAACTATTCTTATTGGGGGATAGTTGATGGTATGAGATTGGAATCCTCAATCCTTGGCATATTACGACAGAGACTAACAAAAGTAATAATAATAATACTTACAAACAAAGTGTGGCCCAAACCATAGAACAATAAACTCTAGATGTGTCGCGCACTCGAAAATCTTTCAATTTAAATGTTTTGCAAAAGGGGGGCAGATTCGTGCGTGAATAAAATCTCTCGTGGTGACGCGTGTTGTCGATTGAAGAAAAACCTTCCGTGGCTTGACCATGCTTGTGTGGTTCAAATGACAGCAGACGGCATTGTTCAGGCATTGTTTGTATCGCTGTTTGTATCCAATTTAACTCGAAACGTTTCTTTGGTGTTCAATTGAATTGGAACAATCTGAATGGCACAACTGATGTTGAGGGAGGTCGGTTTAGGACCGGTTAGGACCATTGCCCCAGCAAGTAAGTGTGTATGTGTATGTCAGCTACGATAAGCATGGTAGTCACACATAGAAGATATCAGAACACTAGAAGTATAGA
Organism: Cyclotella baltica; assembly: GCA_036939635.1. NCBI lineage: Eukaryota > Bacillariophyta > Thalassiosirophyceae > Thalassiosirales > Thalassiosiraceae > Cyclotella > Cyclotella baltica. The sequence continues at coordinate 679 of JALLAY010001460.1, read as the reverse complement.
TTGTTCTGTATGGCAATATAATCATTGTACACTCCATACTTCATGCATTGATTGATTGATTGATTGATTGATTTCTTGGACGGACTCTTAGATTTATACTTAAATAAATGCCATTTGCTTCACTGTCTCTCCTTACCCAAAACTGCTTAACAAGAAGATTCAATCCGTAGTGTTTGCAAGCCGTAAAGTCGCTCCACTATCTTCTTAGACTCCCAAAACGGGTGGTTAGTTATAAAATCAAATCATAGTGACTTTAGCAAAAATGTGACCACCTTGGTTTTTATCGTACGAAAAACCGTAGCCTGTATAAACTAACATAAAATCAAAAATCAAAATCTTTTCAAAATGGATATCACTGGAACAGGACCTTTTCTTTCAAAAGGATGCTTTGCTTTCCACTCCCACTTTGTATCAAGTATAAAATAACTAATTTCTTGATTCATTCAACCAGAGGTTGAACTAGCAATGGAATGTGCTTTCAGCTTCCATCTCAGCATAAAAAATCTTTCAATTGGGCCTGTTGAAGATTGCTCAGCTTAGCCAAAATCTTTATAAGGTACTCTTTAGGGAATACTAAATAGGTTTGTGCCTACTTCAAGGCACAACGGACTCACTGTACTCATTACTGAGAAATCAGGTGAATATTGAGAGTCAGGTGAGACTGGAGTCTCAGCAATTG
>JALLAY010001459.1:0-10394 GCA_036939635.1 Cyclotella baltica | reverse complement strand
TTAGAGCGTGGGTCTAATAAACCCAAGGTCGTGGGTTCGAGCCCCATCGAGGATACTTCTTTTTTGAAGATGCTTAAAATATTTTTACGCACTGGATGTTTCACATACCACAACCTGTCAGAACCTTTCTTTCAACTATTCCTTTCACAGGCTTTCATACTAAGCTACATCGAACAATGTTTTAATCCAAAAACACTAACAGTGGTCCATTAATCACAATTGCTCATATTGCTGGATGTGGTTGCTTTGGTCAAGGTCTTGAAACTAAATGATTCTTATTTGGTTGTGAGGTGATAGTCTAAGGATCTAGAGCATCCAGCTGAAATGATACCTAATTTTTAAATAGGTTGTATTGGCCAAGAAAGTGGTTAAACTTGCTTACCTTTTAACCCTTTTCTACTCAGATGGACAACAAAATTGGCAAGTCGTCACATGTATTACACTTGTCACCAATCGACCCAAATCACAAACAAGCAAGTCTGAAAGATGCTCTTCAACATACCTAGTGCCAGAGACATGATATCAGCAAGGCAAAAAATGGTTGGAAATCATGACAGTGACCACCTCACTATGAAGATACTAACTGCGTGAGTAAATCATGGGAGACCGAGAGGAGAGGTCCTGTACATCAACAAAAAATCCATCATCGAGAGCCTTGGTTTAATCTACCCCCTATGCGGGGATGTTACTATTTTTCCCCAGCTTGCATTTGCAATAATGAAGCAACTTTTTAATTCCTAAGTAGAACCATACTGGAAGTGAACTCATTTTCAACTTGTTAAGATTGCATTTGTTAAGCATTGCATCAAGTTGTTGCTGACGTCACCTGATTACCTTCCTTGGCCATTAGTCAGAAGTAAATTTCTTAACAAGTGTGTCATGAATGACTGTTGTAGTAGTCTATATCCCTAAGTTTGTGTCTACTATGACATAAAAATAAAATGGGATGGATTTGATATCAGTTCTCTGTGTCACATGATACCATCATTACTTATAGTGATGACGTCACAGCACCAGCATATTATACTAGTTCCTACACAGTCAATTGGGGGGAATAAGGGCATTACGCCCGAAATTGTCATTGCTCCCGCCCTATAGGTGAATTGCCAGGTGATGTATGGACAGAATGAGTGGGCGATGAGACCAATGAGGTGACAATAGTAGGTTTGCCTACTTTAAAGACAGAAAAACTGCTATGCGCACTGAAGGTTGCCTTAACTATTGCAAATTACTATTTTAAACTTGCTTTTAACTATTGCAACATTATGCAAGCTGGTGCAAAATAGTAATTTGCCTATGTGGGAACAACCGAATGTTGATGAGAGTTCTCTCAAAGTGAAATGCTGGAAAAATGCCGAAAGCTAAAGGAAGAAAGAAGAATAGGCAAGTTAACCCATTTCTAATGGATGATTAATTGCAAAAGTGAGACATACAGAAATGACTCATCAACTCCAAACTCAGAAAACCTCTCCTGAATATCCCGAGACCAAGACAAAGAGCCAAAACATATCCTCCGAACAAATGCCACTGCCATCACCCGGCCCTGAGCAAAACACCCACAGCACCCATCCACTCCCCCGCATTCCAACCCAAAAGTACAATCCCAATAATGCCAGAAGAATGTTGACACATTTTATTGTATGTCTGGGCCTGTCTTAAGGAATGATAGAAAGAGAGATCAGAATCTTACAGGACTAACCAACCAACAGGCCAAAGAGAGGTTTTAAGATATAAACAGTGAACATTCTCATCTGTGCAAAACTTTCTAACCTCTCTCTCCTGCCCTTCCCCCCAGTACAATTTTCATCATTTTTATTTCTTTCATAAATATCTCTCTGGAAAATTCAAAACTCCCAAGCTCTCAAGGGACGTGAAGATGGTCGGACATAATGGTTTTCTCTTTTTGGTGTGATGGTGTGTTGTTTTATTATTACAGTGAAAATGAAGGTGTGATGGGTGAAATTACGTCTTGACATTGAAAAGTAAACAGAGAAATGAGATAGCAACATATGCCAGTATCCTCCTTTCCATGGCACAAACTTGAATTGGGACTGGTAAAATGGTTTCTTGAGGAGACCAAATTGAATGTCCCATTTCCGAAACCTGGATCAATCCAGCAAGTGCGAGAATGCCTGACAACATAAATGGAAGAATTGCCATGGAGGATCAATGGTGTCCTTCACTCCATCAAAAGCAGGACCAATCAATTATGGAAGCTCTGCTTACACTCTCAAATGTGTCTAAAGGAAAGCTTAACCATGCAAATCAATGAAGAAAATGGCCCCGGGTTATCACCTTATCTGAATTGGCAAACTTGGATGATACTGTAATTCCAGCAAATCATTTCACCGGCAGATGGTGGGCTAACTCCCGACTTAAATGGCCTAGACAACCCCCTCCCCCAACTACAGCTACGAGTAAATGCTTTCGTCACCTCATTAAGCAAGCATTTTGTTCAAAATCCAAATACACTTGAGCAGCACATGATGTCCAATTACACAAGACTCCGGGAGCATAGATAGCTTTGAATCGTCACATCAATTTTGAAGCATACCATACGTACAGGAGAACACTGGTATCATTGTGATGATGAAATCCACGGTACATTCTCCTATTATATACGGTGGGTTATAGGCAGTGAAGAGTAGAGCGTCACTGTACACACACTACCTCAGAGTGCTCATCCAATCAACCATGAGATCCGGGATGATCAAAACAATCCAAAGCAACCATATCTCTTCTACATGGACCTCAGCAACAAACTACTGGTGAATTTGCTTCGCTGAATACAAATGCACTAAACAATGTTATGGAAATGACCACCTGCTCTGATGGATCATTTTATCTAAACACTCGCAAAATGGCATTCAATTGGAGAATCATTTCACCTGATGAGACTGGTCTAGTCACACACAGTGCAATGATTCACACAAATCCAAGATACATCAATGCTTATGGAGCCGAACTAGCAGGACTTAGAAGTCTTATCAAGTTTTTACACAGACAAGGAATGCTCTACCAAAAGTACCGGATCTACTGCGACACCAAGACGTGCGTCACAAGACTCAATGGAGGTCCATCAGATGATCCAATCTTTGATCTTGAACCAGCCTGGTCAGACCTATTCCAGTTCATATTTAATTATCTAAAAGACTTCTGTGACGTCAAATTCTTCTGGGTGGTGGGACACCATGATGATGAAGATGACAGAACCTATGAAGATCGCCCACTCTCGGTGAGGCTCGACAAAGATTGTGACACAGCAGCAAAGCAATGCCTTCATAACAACACAATCAACTGCATCAGGCCACCTCCAACAGAGGGTACACGGGCCATCTTATACATCAGGAATGGCATGGTGACAACTGAGATGAAAAGTCAGATTAAAAATGCAGCAACACTCAAACGAAGTGCTGAACACATCTGCATCCATTTTGAGTGGACTGACATTCAATTCAACGAAGTAAACTGGAATGACATCAGTGCAGCTAATAAACAACTATCCTTCTCCTAGTCAATACGGACTACAAAGATGATCTATGCTTGGCTGAATGTGGGAACCCAGAAGGGGAAATTTGGACAGAGGATGACATCTTCCCCCGCCGTGGAGAGGAGGAAGAAAATTAGGGGTAGGTCTTGATCTCGTCTCGCCACTTTGGTGGAAATGAGATTGTCTCGGGATTGGACCCTATGAGACGAGATTTTCCGAGACGAGACTCAGGCGAGAATCTCGGACAAGAATCTCGCGGGATTTTGTCCGAGAGTCATGAAAACTAGTCATTTTGTAAGAAAAAATGACATTTGTATGTGAATCGATGTCTATAAAGACAATATCTTGACGATATCTTACTTATTTACGTAAGGTAAACTATACGTACTTACTATTATGCTACCTACAAAATCTCGACGAGACCCAAGATGAGGGGTCGCGAGACGAGATCCGAGAATCTCGTCTCATCTCGGGAGTGAATCTCGGACGAGACCTACCCCTAAAGAAGATCAAAGAGAGTATAAGTTCATTCCATCAAAAATGGTGAAAGATAGAGTCCCCTCCCAGATATACAATGGTATCATGGACATGCACTGTGCCACATGCCATATTGACAGACCGGACCCTACATTCAAAATCACATGCCAAGATACAATCAATACCACGGAAGCACAAGAACCTTTGAGAGCAGCATCAATTCTCCAGAAGCTGCATCACACAGAATGGGTGCAGACCCTTCACAAACATTGGAAACCACCTTCCATAATCAATGGAAAATGTCTCCGTGGAAAGAATGTAGTGAAACAAGTCGTTGGAATAATTGGAGTATGGGATATATTCAAGTCTCTCTATGGGCAACTTGAAATGGCATTCTACACAACACAACAAATAATCTAACAGTGCGAGAGGAACAGACTATAACTGATCATTTGCTAGAATTCAAACACAGTAAATATACACTTCTCTCAAGATAAGATCACTTCATAATTGAATATTCCTGGCAGGTCATACAAAAATGGCCAAGGGACAAAAAATGAGCACTTCTCCTTCTGCTCGAGAATATACAAAATACATCTTGATGAAATATCCTCATCGTCAACTAAGATGGGACTGCATAAGATAAGTTGAAAAATGCATTTAAAACAAACACAAACCTTCCGTGATATCTCCAGCCATGCCTCATCCATCATAAATGCATTGGCTGCTATGCAAATTGCTGAGACAGGCTCACATCCATGCCTCTCCAACCATTGATCGGTTATCATTCCTTTCGTTGCTGCCCTTTCGCCAAAACACCAGTAGGACCGTTGTGGTCAGTGCAAACACAAGTGTGAAACAGCATGACAGAACATCTCAACCTGGATTAAATCTTCTCGTGCTTCTTAACCCCCACAGCCCCAAGAATCCTCACTTCACCACTGGCGTCCGCCATCATGCATGCCTCATCTCTGCCAAGAATAAAGTAGGCATTAGTTCTCCAAAAGTCTTCCTGGTACGGTGACAACCTCCAGTGTTGTGTGTCCAGAAAATGTGAATGGCTTTCTCAACAATCTTAAACCAAACATATTGATGTGCAAGCCCACACTGGCTCCTCTTGCCTGTTGTCTTTTTAGGCTTCATTAAACACCTCCTCTTCAGCATATTGTAGTTCCCCTTCAAAGTTTTGTACACATAGTCCTTGGTCCTTGTACTGCTGATAGGTGAGCTGGTTTTCAGTATCTGCTGCGTGAGGGTTTTGATGTTTTGAATATCATCTTCGCACCTTAAGCCCTTATTTGCCTTATCAGCTTGAACTACATGCTGCACAATGAACTCCTCATCCTCCTTGGAAACAATACTCTTCCTCCCCTGTTTGACACCAATGGGCCTCCTCTTCTCCACATCATCATGGGCGTAATGAGCAAAAGTCCTCTGCTCCAACTTAAAAATCCTAGCCACCTCAGATTTCGATTTGGGTGAATCTTCCCCTTGTGCTCTTGGCAATAAGCAATGTTTCATATTGTGTTGTTTTTAAGCAGGTGGCTCTTTAATTAAACCATCTAACTCTTCATCAGGATTTGGAGGGACCAACTGTGTTACCAACTGCTTCTTTTTGTAAACCCTCTTCTCAGTGTTGGTCCTTGGCTTCCTCCCCTTCTTTCTTTTTGTGGGGATAGTGATAAATGGGTGACGGTGGCTTCTATGCATTGGCGATCATGTCGGCGTTGGGGTAGATGCTGATCACGGTTCTGTTTTTCACGAGCAAAGAATTTGGAGATCTTACACACTAATGAGGGCTTGCAGTGAGAGCGATGAGGGGTTTTGACTGAGAGTGACGAGTCGTGGAGATTGCCGTATCGGTGGTGGGTTGATGATCACTGGGTGAACCATGGATGAATGATGATGTTGGTGGTGTTATCTAATTCAAATCAGCAGTGAATTGTAGTGAATCATCGTCAAAGGATTTGTGATTGTGATTGACAATTGGTGATGACGAGCGATGACTTCAAGATTGGAGTGATGACTCCAAGATTGGTGGCAGAACAGCCCACCACATCATACGGAGGAATCACTGGCACAATGGATATCACAGGTATCTGACTTGGTGCCAAATCTTTGACCAAAATTGGAATTGTTGTTCAAATGGAAAAGTAAAAGAAATGGCTCTAGCCAAAGTATCAAGATTTCTGTGTTTTATAAAATGACTCCCAAAAAGTTGCTCAAGAAAGCTATTTTCTTTTCCAGGTGACGAGTCTTCCAAGTTCTTAAAGATAACAAAAGGCTTTTATAGAATTTCATACTACTGGGGGGGTTCTATCACGATTTTTTGGGAGGAATTTCTTAGAAGTTTGAAAGGGGATGTGTGTTTTCATTGGTAAAGAAAGTAGCACGGTGGATAGCGAGTGGGGAACTAATACATTTGGAACCCTCCTCCTTCCATATCCATTAAGATTAGATATTAGATCCCACTATTCCACATGTTGCCATGAGCTTTTCATGATTCATTAAAAAACAGTAGTAATCTTTGGTGATGGCACAGGAGATTTTTGTTTGCCTCATTCCTTCCATCATTATCGGAGAATGTCAGATCTCCTGAAGGTCTTGACCAGGGCTGATCAGTTCCCCTCAAGGCGACATTGAACACGATTTTTTGTAGTTCTTGAAGGTCTGTCGAGAACTATTTCATCATGGTGATTGCTGTCCATACAAGATATGCCGGTGTCGGTTTAATTATTGCCTGGGGCAGGTACCACAATACAGGACTTTTTGTGAGAGAATCCCTTTTTAGGTGAAGGAATTTATTCGTTTTAATCAGTTTGAGATTAATAGAGTTTTCATAGCAAGACACTGTAGACTATAAATGGTTGATCCGTGGATAAACAGTTCTTGTTTTAAAAGAAGCACCGTAAGTGCATTTTGACCTATAGTGGCGGTCGGTGGTGGTATGGTGTGTAGTGTGTTGGACAAACTTGGGTAATCAGCAATAGGGGTTTGCCTGAGAGGCAGTTACCATGTAGCTGTAATGTTTCTTCTCCTGGGATACAGGATTCTTGCCATAGGAATAGAAAGTTGCATGATAGCCCTTCAATGAGGGGAGGCAAAAATTATTCTGGTATTAGTGGGTGCGGGAGAGTGGATTATCATAACAACACCAGGGCTGGCAAGGAGTATAATAAGAAAGATAAGTATTGCTACGTTTTATTATTGAATCTGAAATATCTGCTACAGAATGTGAGTGTACAAATCAAACAAAAAATCATGACAAAATATGATGATTGTGCGGACGATTCAGACTGGGCTGTTGAGCGCAAACAATTCAATTGATTAGGAAACGCTCTGATAAAGTTGCAATCTAATTAATTATGAATTGTATGCTCTATCAAAACAAACTAAGAAATCGCAGTTTGTTGGCGCAGTGCGCCATAAAATCAATGTCAGATGATCTGACACCAGAGTTCCAAGAACTCACGCAAAAATGAGAAAACATGAGGATTGTTCCTGGAACTTCCCAATCTACTCCTACATGCAGATGATATGATGTATAACAGGCTTGCAAACATTTGGTTGCAATAAAGTGACAATGTATTAGTGAGTAGTATGACATACTACTTGGGAACCCAGTGTTTGAGTATGAGTGAGCAGCATTTCTGACAGACAAAGCAAAGCGTAAACAGTTCAAGGTAAACATTGCTATTATGGGTCATGATCAAAAAATGTTGTTGCACAAACTGTTGATTTTCAGAGAAACAGCGGAGACAAAAATTGTTGTTCTTCTTATTCAGATAAGTTTACTTAGATAAATGTTGTTAATTAATGACAAGACAAACAAAATAAACAGGTGTGTTTTTGTTGTTCTATTATTGATCATGATTGTGTGGTGATGATATTGTCACATGTATGTGCCATGGTATGTTGGAGAAACTGTTTCTGGGTGGAATCAGGTGTGAATGAAAGGAGGATTTGGTAGGTTTTGGTTTACGCGTAAATGTTTATAAACGTTGACGTATTTCAGCGATTTCAGCGAGCGCCGATGGTGTAGTGGTAACATAAATGCCTTCCAAGCATTTGCCCTGGGTTCGATTCCCGGTCGGCGCAGCCTATTCTTTTTAGTTCCTCCATTTCGCGATTTTCGGCTTAAGTAAATTTCTTATTTTACCCTTTCTCGTGCGTCATTTACATTTTCTATCCCTCGATTTGGGCGTGATTTTCTGTTAAACACCCACCCACCTCCTTATCACACCTCTGTCTAAGATACTACTTATAGATAGATATCTAACCTCTAGGTCTAGAGCACCAAGTTCCTCCCCGAATGGCCTACATACCTGCTTATCTATGTGCCCCCTCCTGACATCATTGCATCAACTCTTTTCCAAAAATAACATCTTACTCCCATGCCACGTCATGTCATGTCACATAACATCACTTACCTATCATCTAGTGGCCATTGAAATTCTTTTCCTACACTCTTACACTGAAACACCCCTGATGGTTCATACATATCATTATCAATGATTTTCAATTAGAACTATACAACTCTACACTATACAACATATAACTTGTGTATCGCTGACATGTTGCAAGAAACCAACAAGAATAGTACTTAGATAGGGACTAAGGCACAAGGGTCAACCAACATTATTATATTTTTATAAACATTCTTTAAGAATGAGGGGCACGAATGCATGGAACAGTCATCTAAGTTAACATCCTGATGATATGTAGTATTTCTAGATTTAGGTGTATCGTTGAATTGTCAAAAATATTGCATATCTATAACTTCTTAGTAATTTCATATACTGTATTTCAATGGACAAGGAAAATACTCATAGTCGTAGTAAGTTGAGACAAGTAGTCACCACTACTATTGCACAGCTTTATCTTTTGTCAACTTCATTGTTGTAGCCGATGCTCCTGATTTTTTGTATTCTATATTTATCACTGTGTTTTATCTGTATTTATTATATTCTAGTAGAAGGCTTCTTGACAACGGCACTCTGGAAATACTAGATCTAAATGATAATTACTTTGTACTCTCTGTAGTATTTCACCTTGCTACATAATTATAACAATGATTTCACAACGATCCCTTACCCAAAATGAAAGAATGCAAATGACCGAATGAAAAGAATAGTCATGAAATTAATTCCTTGTTAATGATGATTGAAAATCTTGGCAAGTAGAAAGATGTTATATTCACATGGTGTGCATGAGATCTTTCAATGTTTGAATTGAAGCTTAAAATACATGCCTAATCCGTTTTAATGTTTTGAAATTAATTGTATTTAATCAAAGCTTGAAATATGAAGGAAAATTTGAATGGGATACATTGGACATACAATATAGTGGATTCGATGTACTACAAATTCGAAGAAGTTATACTTGTCTGATGTCAGGTCCATTGAGGACGATATATGCCTCTTGAGACATTGGGCAGGTGTGGTATATAGTGCCAACATAAGGGACAATAGTGAGGTTTCAGAAGCATATGGACCCAGAAAATTTGACAAATTGATGGCACAATTTTGGAGACGAAGAATTGCCTGTAGAAGAGAATCTCTGTTGCACCAGCAATGATCATAAATGAGTTGACATCATGTTTTTGTGTAAACACTATTTAATAACCCCTGAAGACCAAAATGAACATGGTTGTCTCCTTGGTATTCTTGATATCAGGCAGAGTATTATCAACAAAACAGCAGACAACAGGGACATTCTAGATATTGGAGGGAGTGACTTGTCCAATGTTTAGACTGGACCCAGAAATTTGACAAAAAATTGATGGCACCAGTTTGGAGATGAAGAATTTGCCTGCAGAAGAGATTCTCTGTTATACCACCAATGATAATAAAAGAGTTCATATCATGTTTTTGTTTAAACACTATTTAATACCCCAGTAAGACCAAAATGAGGATGATTGGCTCCTTGGTCTTCTTGCTATCAGACAAAGTATTATCAACAAAACAGCAGACAACAGGGGCATTCTAGATATTGGAGGAGAGATGATATTATTTTTTATGAATACACAAAGACCATTTATATTCTGATGTGGATATTCCACAATATTGTTTTACAGCAAAGAAGATTCCACACAGATCAAATTTATTAGGATTAGTTCACGCTGACTTTTTTCTCCTGTAATAACATAATTGATGCGGCAGAGAGTATGATTATTTATTTCAACAGAGTTTTTTTGCAAAACCAAACAATCACAATTATGTGCAGTTGATTTAGTGTTTGATCATGACTACACACCACAGTCATTGGTTTTCTCCCCATCTCCTAAAGAGAAAACTCATGTCAAGAACCAGAGAAGATATGCCTCAGATGGAGAATAGGATTCAGACTCTGAATACGAGCAACTGCCATCAGTTGCATCTCTTCAAAATAACACAGTCAAACCCTAGTCATTATCATTCTCTCCTAC
>JALLAY010001458.1:0-10403 GCA_036939635.1 Cyclotella baltica | reverse complement strand
TTTTGTCGCTTTTAAAATGCCCTAAAGTAGCAAAACATTTTTTGGACAGCCCTATTTGTTCTCATTCAAGCGACGTCGCGGCGTTGAGGCGATGGTCGCCGGTGTGGTGTGCGGTACGGTTTGCGGTTGCAAAAAGAAAAATGAATGAAGCATCAGAACAGATCGGAACATCGGCGAACAATTCGGCCGAAGCAGAATTACCTTTGATACTTATAAAGTAACAAATGATTTTTCTTAATCTAATTGCTTTTCATTAGATGATGCAAAAGATATTATATCTTTTTAAATATTGGTAAAGGTAAAGTGGTGTCAAGAACGATGCGACGACGCCAAGTCCATCCAGCATCGATCAATGATCATTGATTATCGAGCAAACGATGAAAGGAGCGATGGCCTTCTTATTAATCTAAACTACTGAAGCTACAAACAACCGATCCAAAGGACATCCACTTAGTTGAAATAGAGAAAAACGACGGCGACGGCTCCCTGTCCAGCAATTTTATTTCACAAAAACCAATCGTATCAAACAAAATGCTATCAGTCTCAAAAACAGCCACACATCTTCTCAAACGCTCCAATCGCTGTTTGGCCTCGCTCAACAGCATACGCAGTTCCTCCAGCAGCAGCATCAGCGTCAGCAGCGACACCACACCCAAAAAAGAAACAATCCACCACCTCCTCCCCTCCGACCAAATCCAAAACGACCCCTCCACAACCAAACGAACCTTTCGCTCCGTCCTCTCCTCAACCAAACAATCTTCACTGCTAGGAGGAGGCGCCGACAGAATATCCAAACAGCATGCCAAAGGCTCATTGACGGCACGAGAACGAATTGATTTATTGTTTGATGGTGGGAGTTTTCGTGAGGTGGATGGATTGGTTGTTCATCGGTGTGAGGAGTTTGGGATGGGTGAGAATCGTGTTCCGGGGGATGGGGTTGTGGTTGGTACGTAGATTAACGGCAATGTCTGCGATTGAATTCCATTTTAAGCCACTGTGCTTCATTAATATTTAACAATCTTTGTCACTCAACTCTTTTAATAGGGCACGGGCTGATCAACGGACGACGCGTCTACTGCTTCGCACAGGATTTCACAGCCTACGGCGGCTCGCTTGGTGAGGCTCATGCCAAGAAAATTGGTAAAATTATGGATATGGCGTTGAGGGTTGGAGCTCCTGTGATTGGATTGAATGATAGTGGGGGTGAGTTATAATTGGGTGTGCCGTTGTGTGATCTCTTACTATTGATTTTGTTTTGCTAACATATCATATGTGTACAATAAACAACTTCTTCAGGAGCCAGAATTCAAGAAGGCACTGACTCGCTAGCAGGCTACGCAGACATTTTTCAACGTAATGTTGATGCTTCTGGTGTTATTCCTCAAATCTCTGTAATCATGGGTCCGTGCGCTGGTGGAGCTGTGTATTCGCCGGCTATGACAGATTTTATTTTTATGGTTGACACGACTAGTTATATGTTTGTTACTGGTAAGTCAATCTTCTTTCTGTTACTGTGTTTTTAGTTTAATATTGTTGCTGATGCTTTTGAACCATTCATATCTTGTATGCTCATATGAACAGGACCCGAGGTTGTCAAAACAGTAACCAACGAAACAGTCACCAAAGAAGAACTCGGTGGCGCCTCCGTCCACGCCAGTGGTAAAAGTGGCGTAGCCCACGGCAGCTACCCCAATGACGTTGCCGCCCTCCGAGCCATGAGAACACTCCTCGACTACCTACCCAGTAGCAATGACGAATCCACTTTACCGCAACGTCCCGTCACGGACGACCCCCATCGTACTGTGTCGACATTGGATCAGCTAGTTCCAGATGATCCCAACCAACCCTACGATATGCGAGATATCATTCGAGAAGTGATTGATAATGAGACCATGTTTGAGATACAGCCCGAGTATGCTATGAATATAGTCACGGCGTTTGGGAGGATGGAGGGTAGGACTGTGGGTATTGTGGGGAATAATCCAATGACGCTTGCGGGATGTTTGGATATTAGTGCTTCGGAGAAGGCGGCGAGGTTTGTTCGGTTTTGTGATGCGTTTAATATTCCTATTTTGACTGTGAGTTCTTGTTATTGTTTGATGTATATGATTATGTTATGTCTCTCACTAGTTCCCTGTATCCTGCATTAGTTTGTGGATGTGCCAGGATTTCTACCGGGAACAGGCCAAGAACATGGAGGGATCATCCGATGTGGTGCTAAACTGTTGTTTGCCTACGCTCAAGCAACAGTGCCAAAAATTACAGTCATTTCACGAAAAGCTTATGGAGGAGCATATGATGTCATGGCTTCCAAGCATTTGAAAGGTGATGCCAATTATGCTTGGCCTGGAGCTGAGATTGCAGTCATGGGTGCCAAGGGTGCTGTTGAAATTATATTCCGTGGAGAGGTGAGTTCAATACATTTCACGATTACTTTGCACTAGCTTGTCAATCTGAATGCAACTTTTCTTAAAATGTTGCTGTGACAGGATGTTGAAAAGAACACAGCAGAATACAGAGATAGATTCGCAAATCCAATGGTGGCAGCACAACGTGGTTTCATTGATGATGTGATTGAGCCTCATGACACTCGTCGTATCATATGTGATGACCTTCGCTTGCTACGAAGTAAAAAGATGCATACAATTCCGCGCAAGCATTCCAATATTCCACTTTGAGTCATCTGTTTTTCATTGTTCGCGAATTGTGTAGTTGACACTGTTTGTTAAATAATTACTCGAAACCAAATATATTGTATCAGTCTTTGTTGAGATCTTGGAATAATAACTTGATTGATTTACAATTAATAATTTTCGAAGATCTGGTGTTTGTAATGCGGCATGAGTTTGTTTACAATTGGGTGTCCTATCAATCTCCATCAATCCAGTTGACGTCCATTTTGCAGCCACTGGCAATCATCATGTTTGCAACTGGACATCTAGCTTCGGTTTGTTCTTTCAGAATTCGTAGTTGATCTTTTGATGGAACCACACCCTTCTTAAAGTATAACTTTACAACCCCTGTCACACATTCCAATCTAGCTGGAATCACTGGTAACTCTTCAATAGGAAGTTGTAATGCACCTCTTTCATCGCGAATACCCTCCAAGTTAAAGTCAATTTTGTCAATGATTAATCGCGGCTTCATCATTCTCCCAACATAAACTGCCGTAGCTTGCGTACAGCCAATCAGAGCAGCAAGCAAGTGCTCCACCGGTTGCGGCGCCGAGTCCTTCCCTCCCATTTTAATGGGAACATCAGTATCAAGGACATGTCCGGTATTTGTTTCCATTTTGACTGCACTTCCTACTCCAGTGCCATTGATTTTGTATCGTTTGACAAAATTTACCTTTTCACTCCCACCCTCGCTTTGAAATAATCGCGTGGAAACAAGGCGATGATGTTGCATGACGACAAGACGCATTGGCACATCTTGGATCAAAAAACTGCATGGTGAACATGCTCTGATCAAAGTTGTGGCCGTGGTAGTGAACATCATACCCGGTTTTATCATCTTGTGCATTGTGCGAAATAAAATGATGTCATGAATCTAATCCTATGTCGCCATCAGAGAGCTTGATATTAGATCGCTTGAGATTAATGTGAGGGCTTCGACTTGCTTTTGGATCTGACCTTCGATGTGATCTGGTGTGATGTTGATTTCTGTTGATGGCTTGCTTGTGCTTGGAGCGAGAGGTGATGATGATGGATGATGGAGGTCAGAGAAACGAAAATAATCTTTTTTGACGCAAATCCCGTAACCAATCATTTGACATTCAAATACCTAAACTGGTGATTTAATTACGGGAACTAACATATTGTAATGAAACGTGTGACAACTGGGCACGGGCGGGCCCGGGATTCGACGCCCAGAGCCCCTTTCGACGACCGAAAACAACCGAAGCGAGGAAAGTGAGGAAGAACAAACAACTATCTAACAGACACAACCGAACCTGTGAATCGCACAACAACAGGCAATAACATAAACAGTCAGGACTCCATAAACAACAGCGCGATTCGACTATGGCAAGGTCAAAGAGTTTGGGCGGCGCCCCATCATTGGAAGACAGCTCCAACAGCATAAAAGGACCGATCGGCAAAGGAAGGAACCCGCAATCAAAGCTAGACGGAGAAACGAACAATGCCGGCGATAAGTCGGCACCAAAAACACCCAGTGATGATATTAATTCAATAACCGAAGGTTTGGAGGGTGTATCTATTGGTTCTAAGCCTGGATTGGATGAAGCTCCCAAGGCAATCAAAGACATGGCTGACCTCATTAAATCAAATAAATACAAGAATATTGTTGTTCTGACTGGGGCTGGGATATCTTGTAGTGCAGGCATTCCAGGTACATTAGTATTTGGATCTTTATGTTCTATTTGCTCTAAATTGTTCATATAAAGTTCTTGTTGCTGTTTCACAATCATTCCAACAGACTTTAGAACTGAAGGCACAGGTCTCTACGATAATTTACAGAAATACAATCTGCCTTTTCCCGAGGCCGTGTTTGACTTAAGTTTCTACAGGAAAAATCCAGATCCTTTCGTGCAGCTTGCCAGTGAGCTGTGGCCAGGTCTAAGGCACTCACCTACTATCACACATTCTTTTATTGCTTTGTTGGAGAAAAAAGGTCTTCTACTGAGGAATTACACCCAGGTATGCGACATCAATATGAAAGTTTGAAATAGTATACTTTCATTACATGCAAACATTAATTTCATTTTTCCACACATGATGAAACCACATTCAGAACATTGACATGCTTGATGTATTGGCTGGAGTTTCAGAAGAAAAAATGATTGAATGTCACGGACATTTTCGTACTTCATCTTGTACAAACTGCTCCCGCGCCTTTGACGGCGAGGAGTGTAAACGGGTAATTGTTGAAGAGAAGCAAGCTCCTAAGTGCAATCATTGTGGCGGATATGTCAAACCAGATATAGTTTTCTTGTGAGTGAAGAATAGTATAATTGTTTCTCTTTGTATACGTTTTTTCCTCACTTCTATCACTACTCAATGCCACTTGGTAATTCTTTCCTAGCGGGTAAGAGCAACGATTGTATCATTTTTGCTTCTACTCTTCTACATTTTTCTCAATTTTTTCCAGTGAGTCTTTACCGTCTAGGTTTCACAGGTTGGTAAAGCAAGATATGAAGAAGGCAGATTTGCTGATTGTCATGGGAACTTGTGAGTCGAATTGGTGAAACTTTGATTGCTGTGATTAAGAATTATTCTTGACTTTGCTTTCTCGTGCAAATATCAAAAGCTCTTATGGTCGGGCCAGTCAATATGATTCCAGAAATGGTAGACAAACATTGCCCACGCATTCTATTGAATAGGGAACTAGTCGGAACGTTTAAGATGCCAAATGGGATGAAAACGAGGAGGAAAAGTTATGACACAAGTGCAAAACGAGATATTTTTCATGGTGGAGACTGTGACAGTAGCATACGAGTGTTATGTGCTTTACTTGGGTGGGAAGATGAACTCGATCAGTTGAATGAATCCACACGATTGGGCTGAAACCATTATTTCTTGTGAGGTCAACATTTTTCAGTCAATGTAACAATACTACTGTGTTTTTGTTTATGAACCCCGGAGATAGAACATGCCAGTTGTTTTCGTCTTCACCCTTATAATTTAAATGTTCATTTGTAAGACTTCTTGATCTTGGCTGTCGAACAAGGTCTACGGGAATTCCTACCGTTTCAATCTCGCTTCGCCTTTCATCAAAGAAAAGAGTCTCCCAGCAGCCCCTGCTTTCGGCTTATTTGTTGTGCCTGTAAGTGACTACCATAAGATCAATAGATTTTGACAATACATCATGTTCAACATCTTTCACCATGCTCTCTCTATCTGACTTCTTCTTAATAGTTCATAATTCTTATTAATCCACGCTCAGACCCTGCTGAAGAAGAAACCTTTGAGGATTCTGGACTTTGGATTTCAGCTCTATTTAGTACCCCAAAATGATATAATGATACAGCAATCCACAGGCACATACCATAAACATCTATAATCTACTTTATGGTTTCACTTTGTTAAAACTCTCACTAGTAGCTAAGTAGGATAGTTGTACATCACTTATACAAGCAAACTACATCACAACTTCAACTGACTGCATCAAAAGAATG
The DNA here is from genome assembly GCA_036939635.1 of Cyclotella baltica. NCBI lineage: Eukaryota > Bacillariophyta > Thalassiosirophyceae > Thalassiosirales > Thalassiosiraceae > Cyclotella > Cyclotella baltica. Next base: position 4,267 of record JALLAY010001458.1, on the reverse strand, counting down.
CATGATAGTTTTTACTTAATCTGTTTTGAAAAATAAACATTCATTTTTGGCCTGACAAATACATCAATTCCTGTGTATTTTTATGGCCGTGAGCTAGCTCAATCCGCTTCAACTTCTCAACCATGATATCTGTCATAATAAAACTGGTCGCCTTTCTTACTATCATTACGAAGCACATATTGGTAGGATTGGAACCATTCCTTCTGCACAATACTTCAGCTTAATCAATCCAATCAATTACGAACCTTGCTGATAGGCTGGAAGATTCATCATGGTCAATAAAGTTGATTTTCTGCTTTTGGAGGTGTGTTTGTCTCATTTAAATGTCCAAAATCATCAACAAGACCATTTGGGACATAGGGCATATCATATATCAAACTGTAGAGAAAGATTTGAACTTTCTTTGTTAATAATAATCATTTTTAAATAGATGAAGTAGATTGTCGTTATGACATTATTATATCCATTAGTGATGTTCTTGTTTGATTTTTCAATAAATGGTTGTTTTTAGCCATTAGCCATTGACCATAACAACTAATCATTCAAACAACTTCAATGTTAAAACAAGTCAATAGCCTCCTGATACCTGGTACTAAAGATATGTGGGAATCTCTGCTCTCAACTCTCTACTTAAAATTATTTGCTGGTTTTAGAAACATGTCATTTGTATAACATCTGAAAAAGACATCATCTCAGCATTTGCAAATTTACCTTGCCAAACACACATTTACTGTCATCTTAAGTTCATCTCTAACTGCTTCTAGTAAGCAGTGTGCTGGCGATCCCCACAATTCAAAATTCAAAGTTGTGCGTGGAGTGGTTCAGACGCTGAAAGACTCCACACAGCAATGGGAATGAGAAAATTATCTATCTAGTATCTGTCAGAAGTAAGACCCCCCAATTTAGGGGTGGACATTAGAAGTCAAATGTGCAGTATAGGATATCATGTCTTGTGGTACGTAGGTAGGTCACTTGGGAATCAATAATTTCATCGCTGGAAAAGGATCCAATGTGATCCCAGTCCCAGGCCCCAGGCCCGCCCCCGACATCTTCGTTCAGTTCAACAATCTACCATTAGGTACAACAGGGTACAACAATCGATCCCCCCGCTCCCCCCGCCCCGCGTATCTCCCTCCTTCTCCCTCCTCTTTCTCTTCTGTTTGTCCATTTAAGCTGTCGCCTGTGTCGGCCAACAAGTAGATCGAGAAGAGGTGTGAAGCCACCGATCAGAACGAGGCATTGGTAGAAAACCGCAGAAAACAGAGACCACTTAACATTCCTAAAATTCAATCATGACAAAAGATATAATAACAGAAAAATTCTTGGCCACGGATCACAACCCCGCAACACTGAACAGGATGGCCTCGTTGGATATTGAAATTCCTGATGACGATGAAGCACTTGATAATATTGTCGCAACTGATAGTCTTCTTAAAGAGTCTAATGATGCGGAGTTATTGTCAGCATCTGAGTCAAATCCACCCCCGCAAGCTCCAGTCTCTAAACCACAAAAAGAAGCATTAAAACCTGAAAGCAGTGATTCAAAGGACAAGGCTAAGGAGCCTGTTGCGTCAGGAGGGGGTTGCTGCGTAATTTTATAACTCACGTAGAGTTTGTTTCGAGGGTTGCGGTGAATTTGATGGTCTAATAATGCACAATGGTCTATTAATCGTGGGGATAGATATCTCAGTGTAACATACAAATTTCTTAAATAAACTCATCGAAGAGAGTTTTGGTGAAAATTTTGGTCACGATGATGATGTTTATTTGAGAATGAAAATTGATGTTTAAATCTTGTTCACTAAATGGTTTATTAAAATGAAAGAAAATGTGACTACAATGTATTCAGAGCCAAACGGTTATGGGTAGCCATGGCTGGAAAATTTAATCATGTGCATTGTCAGATTTTGGATCGTTCCTGCTTGTTCTCTCAGGGTAATGGGAAGTTGAAAATGTCCATTTTTAAAGTTTCCTTTTCTTCCTCCCTTCTTTTGCAGGTTTCGATGTTATTTCTCTGAAAATCACACCTTACACAAAGAAATATGCTGTTCTTCCATTACATACTTAGATTGAACTAGATGGGAAGGCTTATTTTATTGGAGGAGGATAGATATTTGTTAGAAATCAATCTATCAGATCTGAAAACTACATCAGGGGAAGATCAGATTTACTGGTTGTTAGTGCTGAAGACAACAAGAGTGGCTAGTATAACATGCAGACTGGTGGTGCACGGAGCAACACTGGAGGACTTACCTGTGAATGTCAAGGTGTAATGACACATCATATTTCCCCTCCAGATTGATCTAAACCCCATATGCCATACCTTCATGACTGAATGTCGTGGTTCTCGGATCTGAGTGACTTGTCATATCCCTGCGACGTTTGTCGCGTAGAATCTTTGTTTAAAAAACGGCTCAAAACCGATTTGTACATGTTCCGTCGCGCGATAGAAGCAAGAGGATCACGATCGTCATCGGACGAAAGCTGAAAATGACGCTCATTAGGCAGCGGTTATAGCATTAATTCTCTGGTTTTAAAATAAACGCTTATTCAATTTGAAAATTGTATAAGCCAAATCAACCATATACATTTTTGTATATGGTGGAGTCTACCGTATACAAAATGTATACCGTCGCGGTCGCAGGGATATTCAAAGCTCAAGGAATCGACTTTGTCCTATTCGAAGCAAGTGATAGCTTATCAGGTGTCTGGTCTAAGGAATATCCAAATTTCGCTATTCAAACCCCTGGTAAATTATATGAATTTCTACGCAGCCACTCAAGCTTGGGCGCTTTTTGCATTGCTTCATTCAGCAATTGCACATGACTCAATCTTATCCCTGAGGAAGGCTAGTTTGATTCTGCTAAACTTAATTAAACATTCATTCGACATACTTAACCTATAAAGCCTTTTATTCTTTGAGTAGTTTGGAAGCATCCATCCTGGTATTGATCTCAGGAATGATGTTTACATCGATATGTTGCATAAAAAGAAGGGAATTAATTAACATTTAAGTTGTTCGAATGAGACTAGATATGAGTGCATCGCATGCAGCATTGTTAATGATACAAGGGTTTTGGCCAGCTGATTGTTGTTGATGCATGCAACATCATGCAAATACCGGGGGTGTAGCACGGTTCATTTCGATAATGATCCGAACGAACGAACAATTGAATTGAATGGGCATTTGCACTAATTCAATTATTTCTGGAATCGTACGGCATATGCTGTCGTTTCAATTCTCGTTGATTGAAACGACAATCACTCTCGTTTCGAGAATTAAAATGATAGTGGATGCTGTCGTTTCAAACGAACGATCAGAAGCACATTCGAATTCAATTGAAATTGTTCTGGAACGTGACAATTGAAACGATAGCGATGAAAACGACACAGTTTTTGACGGGGGGAGGGGACGGACGATAGCTCATGAACCATTCAACAATCAACTATAAAGAAAGAACAAAGAAGACAAGAAGAGCAAGGCAAGAATTGAAAAGAGGGAACGAAATCAAACGAAAGAAACAGTGGGAGGAAAAATGAGCACAGCGATCGGTTGTTTTTTGTTTTTTTTTCATTTTTAATTTTGAAAATTTGATTTTTTTCGCGACGCGTCCATCCTTATGGATTTCAGAACCTTCTGAATTCAGAATGAAAAATCTTTTTCCTATCAAATGTAGTTATCATCAATTGTAACATTGCTTTCCAATAAATTTAAAATCAAAACTATAATAAGAAAGCATGGGAATATAATTTTGAAGTGTTGCTTAAAAAGATTAAAGAAGTTGCCTTCATTTTTCATGTGAGGTCACTGTGACAAATGTGTGCATAGTATATCCAAATCAAAGATGGGGTTTTGATTTGTTGTGTGTGTTTTGTTGTCTACAGGAAGCGCCAGATAAAATAACATTGACAGAGAATAACTGATGTAGATTGTTCTCCATTTGAACATCAATTGTTATTTGTCAAATTTTCCCAGTGCAAATGTGATTCTACTTGCGTCATTGTCAGAAAGAGGAATCGAAAGAGATGATAATTTTTGAAGTGTGAACTGCACAATCAAACACAAAGCACAAAGGATCAGAAAACTTACCGCAGCGGGTTGTTTGTTGTCTCGTTTTGTTTGATGGTAAAATTGAGTCAGTAGATTTATTTGACTGAAAGAAATCAATCACTCACACCCATATCAACTGGCCGATGGAGGAAGATTTGGTTTCACTGCATGTGAGAACTGGCGCATAGCTGCGTATAAAGGTCAATATTTCTGAGA
>JALLAY010001457.1:0-10405 GCA_036939635.1 Cyclotella baltica | reverse complement strand
CGTCGTCCAACAGCCGTTTTTTGTTACCATGCTTTTTACGTGATAAAATAATAGCAAGTCAATGAAACCACTTGTTTAGCGCAAATGTAGCTATTTTTACTTTACGTATTTATTGTCTATGTCAATCCCTGGTCAATCAAGAGCAAACAGTAGCGTGGTTTCCTCCTCATCACTTCTTTGAGGCTTTGGATTTGTCGCATGTTCGCTCCCACTTCGACTTCGAGACGAGTAAAAGAGCTTTCGCCGCTACGGATCTCTAGCCACTTCTTTTAACTCCTCGAACTCACTAAAAGCAAACACTTCTTGCACTCACGAACAGCAATGCAACGCTTGAAAACAATCCATATCTACTCATTTCACAAACACCTCTAATGCAGTCAATTATAATGTGAAGAAAGAATTTTTGAGGGAATAAATTCAAGCAGTCGTCAAAACAAGGTCAATACATACCAAATCATTGCAAATGGATTGTTGAGATTGGCACCGCTGAATACGGATGGCTTGGAAGAAGGCGTGTCGAGATAGACTTCACGAGTAGTAGCTATTAAATAGTGTTGGGCGTTGAGAAGATGTGATACATGATTTCTTATCATGCGAGGGGGGATGGATGGGTCAAGAAGGAGTTTGTGTTGGTAGATTGTTTTCTTTTGATCATTCGTGTGTGTCGTGTTTTAATGTTGAGAGGGATAATGGTGTCTCTGGGATTTGTAATGGGTATGAATATAAGGATGTATAACCTAAATTCAGTATAACCTCTCTTTATGTCACTGACACTCCGAAACGGACAGACGGCGGTATCCACAAAAATCAATTTTGAGATATCGCCAGTTTTTCTTTTCATCAACCACCCGCACCATCGATCACCATGAACCTCCGACGAGCCGAACCTGCCCAGCCAGTGCTCCAATACCAAGGCAGCCTTTCGCCTCTCCTTGAAGGACCCATCCAACAACACCACAACCAACTATTCTTCCGTAAAAACCGCCTTCCGGGACGCACGGGTGCTTCCTAACAGCCACTTCTTCTGCCCGAAAAGATGAACAAACACCGGAGGACCTAGCAGCTCCAAACTTCGCCCCCCACGTCCAAACCACCGGGAATATCAACGCAGAATTGTTGTCTCCCCTGGGGAACACCCACGCCCACAGCTTCCAAACGTTGGATCCGTCCAGGAGCTCAAAATCTCAGCGATAGAGCCATTCTCCTGCTTCTTTCTGCCGCAGAAGGGTGGGCTCAAACAGCTGCCATCTTTGCCGATGGTATCAAAAACACGGGTGACAAAGTCCTCCTTCCACACCCCACTCGAAAATAACCATCGGCACTTGGTCCAATACTCGGATTTTATAGGACGTCGTGTAAGGTGAGTTTCTTTCCATTTTTCTGTTTGGAATATTCTTATTCGAATGAAGAATAAAAGGAAAGAAGAGGAGGGACAAAACAAACAAGTTAGGGAAGAAGAGAAAAATATTAATCAACAATCAACCGCATTATTCAAGAAAATAATCCTTAAAACCCGAACTGCAAAGGCAATTCACCATCCTTTGGGGTAGACTTTCATTTGCATGGATTCATTATTTTTTTGGAGAAGAGATGCAATATGGAGGTATTCATGAATAAACAAATGATAATTACACAACAATCAACCTCGAATTATAGGATAGAATTAAATAATTAGCTTTGTTTTTATTATTAATCCTAATGTATAAATAATAATTAATATAATAATTGAATACTTAAATAAATTAGCATTATTTACAATTATTATGGGGTTTTGTTATTTCCCATAAAAAATAATTGACTATTATTGGCCGTGAGGTTGATTGTTGTTTTTATTCGGTATTTTTTGTTTTTTCTTACCACCCACAGTAGAGGTTTGCTTTAGTAGAGGTTTGCTGTTTGTTGCGTTGAATCAGAGCATTCCTGGTCTCCTGGCCTTTTGTTGTAGGGTTGTTAGCTGATTTGGGAGGATTTGGCTGGTATTACATCCCCCGTAATCTAGGGATGCTATGAGTCAACGTTGGAGGTGGTTGGGGGGTGGCGACGATCGTGTCTGCATCAGAATGGAGAGGTTTTGGATCGGTGCGGGAGTTCGTCGATTCGTTCGGTGCTTTGTTGGAGCTGCCGATCGCGTTATTATTGGTTCGGTTCGGGCTTCGCACACAGTAAAAAAGGGAAAATGAGCCATTCCCGCCATAAAAAAAGGCCTAACGTTGAATGGATCGACGGAATCGTAATGGTATCTTTTTAATAGCTTATTTGAAACAATTCAATTAGCACATTCACATCGGCCGCAGCTCCCCAATTACATTGATGGGCATAAGCCGAAAATCACTAACTTCGTCGCGGAGGGCGTTTTTTCGTCCGTACCAGGTTCCCGTCAAAATCGGTTATACTATGTTACAAGTAACCAATTCTGGTTTCGTATTGTTCGTGCAGGACCCCCGCCTTGGTTGGCGCTGGCAGATGTGTGGCCTTCCTTCTGACTATCCCTTTGAAGTTAATTGGCTCAATCCAGTGCCTGACGAGAACAGCAGTGAGTACGGAAGCTACATTGAAGCTTTGGACAGGATACAGGATTGAGAACTACATGGATAGATTTCCTCTTTTCCAAGGGTATCATGAGCCTCCTTCAGTAGAGGTTTATGAGCGATTGAGTAGGGAATACATTTCTAGCATGGGGGAGATACAAATATTGTCGGGCTTGTACTGGTACTTTCCATGTATAATTTATATCAATTGTCCAGTTACCTCTCCCTGTTTTGATTTTGGTAGAGATTATAGGGATAGGGGGACAATGGCCCAGAGATGTACCAAACCATCATTAATTCCTAAATGAAAAACAAAACTGATACCTGAATATTACCCACATGGGTCATTACCATTCTTTTAAATTTTTGCAACAGATCATTTACTCAAATAATATTGCCGTTATTGGTGCAAGATTGTTAATCTTGCAAACAAACATGATCACAATCTTCCAGAACTCAGAAAACATTGCTTCACTTGTGGTGTCATCAATAAAAATTATTAAGTTGCCTTTCATAAAGCGTATTCATTGATTCTTGTTTGAAAAGCCAAAAACCAGCCCACGTGATTATCTCCATTTTTGACATGCTAAGTCAAAAAAGTTGAAGCAACGATGTCACTTAAAATGGTATGGATTGTTTTGCTTGATCACACTCTGCAGAATTTTATTTCCATGTCAGCTTGAAGGCCCAGGCCCTCACCCATAGGATTGAGTTCAAATCCAACTATTGAATTATGTAAATGTAAAATGTTTTACTGAGTAAAAATATCCAGCCTTGTCGAGAAAATTTAGTGTTCAAACAGAGAGACTTGAAATACCCATTAATCAAAGTTTTCTCCCAACTTCATTCCAGAACAACTTCAACATTTCATTTACCAGGCTCTATCTGACCTACAAGCAGATGAATCTCTATAGGAGCCAACTTATCTCTCCGTGCCTTCAGTACATTATTTGGTTGTTGGTTTTGGTTTCATTGGGTGACAACAACAGCCGTAGCCAATGATACTTTCACCATGCATTAGAAACACCTCAACTGGTATGTTGGTGGTTGCATCAGTATAGTCTCCGGGGCAAGTCATTCAATCACAAGTCTATGCTTTTGCCTCTCATTGTAAATTATTCAGGTTTCTCTTAAGCTGTGAGGAACAGAATGCTACCAAAGAAGAGCAGCCGGTGTCCCCTTTCAGTGTTATCCGCTCCTGTTTCAGTTTCTTTGCCAAGTCCAATTGGTAACTTTTGGATCAGCACTGAACCAAAACCACAAACCACATATGGATATGGAGATGAAGTAAGAAAGAGTCGTTTTTTCATGAATCGAGCCATATTATTTTCTAAGCGGAAGTCGTTGTTAATGATTTGATCTTTTGTTGGAGATTACTTGATGTGATACGACATGGCTTTGCTGTAGGTAGGCTGAGTGTGACTGTGTGAAATTTCTGCCTCAATTGACTTATAATCTTAACATCATCACCTTTCGTCTTCCTCTTAAATTTTCTTTCATTCTCTTCTCTTCTGAAAGGATCAGCAACATATCTAGTGAAAAGTCCAGATATTCAAATCTAATGGTAAATTGCAAGCTGAACCTGGAGGTGGAATGTCAATGCTCAAAGGTGGTGTTTTTTCAAGGCTCACGGGTGCATTGTCAATGTCCGAAGGTAGATTTGGGGACCTGTGGGCTGTGGGTGAAATGACGAGACTGGTGGGGGACAGGATCAGGGCAGGGGACATTTCTTCATATGTGAGGATGCACCAGATTCAACAGACAATTGTGCAGTTCACACCATACCAAAAATAAATTAGTCGTGTCATCGGCAGTCACAATTCAAAAAATACTAGAAGAAGCAGGAAACATGTACCTATCAACTCCCATCCAAACTGATAACCTGACTCCATGTAGAGGGGAGTCAAGAATGAAATTCAATCGAAAGCCACGAAGACAATGCGCATGAGGTTTATTGGCTAAAGGACAAAGGAACAAGAAAACAATTCAGAATTCGTTGACATGGAAAATTAAATAGAGGTGACTATGTGACTAAACACTACCCAGCAGTTCACCATCAAACTATCCATTCTGAAGGATCATGGAGGTCCTAAGACAAAATATTTAAAAAAGCAACTGAAAGCATAGTTCGCTCTGCACTGAGGATGTTCTAGATATATCTTGCCTGCAATTGTAAGCAAGATTATCTAAAGGGACATCTTTGGATACCTATGATACCTTTTGGGCACTAATGGTTACTTCACCAAACAAAACTACTAATAGAAGAGCTTAGCTCACTCATTAACTAGATAATGAGCCAAACATCCGTACCTGTTCAGTGTAAAGGTCTAGTAGGATTGTGTCTGCTTTCTCTGTAAGCATCTTCATCATTTAATGTTGAAAAGGACAAGATAAGCAGAAATTAAACTTTTTGTTAGTGCCATTCAGCTGAGATGAGTATGATGTGGCTAGTCAAAAGCCATGACCTGGCTAACAGGACCTGTCAAGTTATTTGTCTTGAGGTTTGACACCATGAGAAATATTGCCCTTTCATGTTAAATTTTAGGCGCAACGTAAGAACTGCAACTCTTTACTTAGTCTGTTCGAACACTCAAAACTGCTTACCTTCTTCCAATCTAGCTGAAAATGAATGAGTTGGCTGATTGTCTTCCTACCCGGACATCTACCTTAGCGTAGATTTAAGAGTCCCAGCTAAGAATTACATTACATTACATTACATAATCCGTGGTGGAATCACATTTTTAAGTCTCTAATGAGGAAAGTAGGTTTTCAACAGCAAACTATGTGCTGTTAGTGCTATGGCATTCGACCAATTTATCAACACAGAGGCTAAGATGATTCAACTTTGAGGTTGCCTGCTTTGTCAAAGGTATTACCATTCCATCTACACCAACACCCCAATGGAATGAGAAATTATGCATTAAAGTTTGAGAGCCCGAGCCAGTGCTGTCATTACAAGCATCAGTAATAGACATGTGTCTATACCTTTGTGAGAAGTGAGTCAACAAGCACGCTTCCACTTGCATTTGTTCTGCTACATGAAGAGCTTCATAAGTAGTCGAGTGTTGCTTTTTTGCTGCATCCATTTTGCCATTCTCATCATGAACGAAAGTCGCTTCGTGGATGAGCAAGGACACACGTTTTGGAGGAGGTGGGGGTAACATATTTTGTGGCCAAGGTTTACTGATTACAGGACAAGATGAACGGCATTCGCGCACAAGGTTGTTTGATGGCCTAGTATCTCCAGAGAAGCACAAAATCCAAGTTTCCGTTCCTTCATTGTTATCTCTCGGAGGAACCCGTAGCTCAAGTATTAGAGCAAATGCCTCTCGGCAATGCTGAACTTCAACATTTTGAATGGATGCAATAGGGCAGTACGAATGATTTGCTCGTTTGGCATACTGCATCATTACATCACAACTTGTGAGCTTCATTTTGCATTGAGATGAAGATGGAAGGGGCAGAGTATATTCATATAACATGCTTCGTATGCTCGATGCAAACGGAGAGGATTGAAACTCACGGTGTGTAATTCCAATATAAGGAGGATGTTTCACACTATTAACTTTGGATGGCACACCATGCCTACCGCCAGGCTCTAGCATCACACGCAAGAACTTCAATACTTTGGATGGTGCAATTATTATTAATGGACAAGCTGACTTTGAATCATTCCTCGACATTGTGATTGAGCTTACAACATGTGGTAAGTCCCCATAATGGTCCAAATGAGAATGTGAGATCCAAATTAATTGCACCCACTTTAGTTGCTCTTCAAGTGATAAACACATGCCATCAGTACCGTTGCTTTTGGGGAGATGTCGTGATAAACTAGTCAAGGTACCTTCTCCACATTCAATTATTGCAGTCAGGACCAAATGATTGCCACAACACTGTGATGGCTCCTTGCTATTAGAGTTTAATGATGTTGGCATAAACAATGCATATGAACTAGACCCTCGCAGAGGTGAAGGTGTTGCACATCCAGTGCCCAGCAGTAGCAAATGTGGAGATTTTGGATCAAGACAACTATCGTCTGTTTCGAGTGAGTTCATGGGGCTTGGATATTCAATTTCATGTGCATCGCAGTCACTTTCTAAACAGTCGTCTAGATTTATCTCATTGTCATCTGTGGCTGCTGTTATGCTGCTCATACTGTTGCAAACAAAGGCACACTTCAACGAGGAAACTACTTCAGGATCAAAAGTCTCATTCGGCCTATAATCTGCGGCAGACCGATTGCGTATAGCTTCTATTCTTGAAATAAATAGAAATGGTAGCTGGCATGATTCAGTCCTCTTGATATCTGGTTTTTCTGCGGCACACTTATTGATCCATACTGATGAACACGATGATAACTGAAAACAATCCACGCTCGCCACTTCTTTCCCACTGTTGACATGTTTAGCATCAATCAGTTCCACACCATCTTCTGTTAAAGGAAATGCAAATGGGAGATACTTGTTCAAAAGTCGGGATCTCTGCTGCGCACGGATGAGTACTCCTGGATCGTGTCTGCTCTTGCGTCTGTCAGGAAAAGTTGCTAGGTGGCACCGGGATATTTTGCTTTCAATCACCCATGATGGAACAGATATCAGTTGCTCGGTGACCTGATATGTATCATTTTTCGTAGCATCAGTATTGATTCTACTTTGTGTTGTAAAGTTTTCGTCATCAGTATCATTGCAAAATTGCATATCCACAGCTGGGTCAAGATGTAAGATGAAATCAAAATGGTGTCTTCGCTTCTCTTGCTCGGCACTGGTTGCTTCAATGATTTCTTCAGGGAGATTACGAAATGAATTCCAAATACAATTGCTACATCTCTCCTTCTTTCCACATTTCTGACAGCGATAATCAGCGTTGGAAACACCATGTGGAAGGATTGCAAATGAAATTGAACCAGTTTTGATTTCAACACTGCCTTTACTTTGAAGATAAGGCTTGATCATCACAATGTAAACAACTGATTGGTCCATTTTCAATGAGTCATCAGGTCTCTTCCGTTTATTGCCAGCGCTGCATTTGTCACAAATACAGATATTATCAACCGATTGTGCCCACATTCTAACATAAGAATCTTGATAAATATCCCACCAGCAGTGACCTTCAGAAGACTGAGGCACCTCACATACACGAATAGAAGGCCTTCTCCTTGCATTTCCAAACAAGACATCTAATATTCCATCAATTAATGTTGATGTATTTTGTGGACCAATAATAGAAACGTCACCATACGACATTGATGGCTTCGCATCCTCAACAGATAGTTCGGAATCACTGCCAGACGTAAGTCCTTTGACACTTGGGTTGACCACACTGTACCCATACTGAACCAGACTCAAAAAAAGAGCGGCAAGACCACCGCAGTTATCAAGAGAAGGGAGGAGAACACATCGAAAACTCCCCGCTCTCAACAATTGATACGATTGATCTGATGCCAATCGGCCCGTTAATGAGGGGAGACCTGTTAAATTGTAGCGTGCTAGTATTGCTCTCTCCCTGATGTCGGTGATGTCTTTTGGTTGATGACTTGGGATGGATTTATATAGCGTAAGAAAAATTGCTGGACCGCCGGTGTACTCGCTGCCATCTGTTAGGATATCTAGGAATGCCTCCATTTGATGTTAATGCTGATGATTAATCAAGGATGACGCCATTTTAGCAACTATCGTTTTTGGTAATAAAAGATAGATGGGAACTATTCAGTTTTGAAATTGCAATTGAGGCCATACATCAGTGATCGGTGATGCACAATTGAAATTGCAATCGAGGTCCATCTGACTTTTGTCTCTTGTCATCCAAAACCCGACACCAGAAGACCCGCCGCCAGCCCACGGGTGCATCTTTAGGTAGACAAAATAAAGACCGTTGAACGGTGGATGGTGGATGGTGAACGTGAATTCAGTTGTATGTCGTTCTGTGTTGTCTCTCGTTGTTGTTTTTGTCTGCTTCCGCTTGATGTCCATTTGTCCGTTAGTTGGAAATTTTCGGCCGCTTGATAATTGCTCAGAATTATTTTTATTCTCACACATGAAATGGTTGACAACTTGACAACGTGATAACCATTATTTATTTGGGCTTCTACGCGAGGGTTAAAATACTGCGTTATTAAGGTTATCTGAGGGATGACCTATTTTCCTCGCCTCGAGTTCGTATTTTAAGTTCGCATTTCCTTCGGCTTTCTTTTTGAGCGATTATTGGGCTTGTAGAGCGAACCCCATGCCAACAGGTGATGATTATTATGTACCTTTATGTACCTCCCGGCCTTCTCATCAAAACGTCAGAGATCAGAAAAATAACTTTCTGAGCGGATCTACCTAGATCGGTTATCTAATATTAATAGCAGCAAGGGTCATCGATGCGGTCATGAATTCTGCAAAGATACCGCGCTGGTTGATACATTTTTTTGTCCGGATGTGTTTGAGCTCATGACCCGTACGCAAGGTAGTTGTATGTATGAAATTGTTGTTTTTACCTCTGCGTTTGATAATTATTCTAATGTTGAGAGGCGTTTCTACTCCGCGAAGAGGAATGTCTGCAAGAAGGGGCTGCTCAATGACCTCGCGAGGGCAAAATGCGCAGAGGTCACGAGTCACGTTCGATTTGAGTGGTTCCATCGTGATCTTTTGGTTTCTGTGTGGAGAGAGAAGCAGAGAATCGGGAATCGGAATGCAGAGGTCACGAATCACGAGCGATTCGAATGTGGTTCCATCGTGATCTTTTGGTTTCTTTGTTGATAGAGAAGCAGAGAATCGGATGTGTCTTCGATCGTGGAATTCGTGGTCAATTCATTAGGTGTGATTGAATTGATCCGTCGTAATGATTTTTTATTGTGATCAATTTATTCCACGATCGAATTTATCCGCCGCAATTGAGTTTTCACGCCAGATTCTTTGGTGTTCTAATTAATTCTACTGTAGAATACTGATAAATGCGCTATTTGTGTTGATGTTCTATTCAAAATAAATATTTATGTTTTTTTGATATTTTTTGTTTTTTCTTGCGCTTTCAAAATTTTTATGCTGCTGCATGCTTGCGCTTTCAAAAATTTTAAGCTGCTGCACGCTTGCGCTTTCAAAAATTTTACGCTTCTGCACGCTTGCGCTATTCAAAAATTTTATGCTGCTGCACGCTTGCGCTTTCAAAAATTTTACACTGCTGCACGCTTGCGCTTTCAAAAATTTTACGCTTCTGCACGCTTGCGCTAGCCGCGCGTAGCGCGGCTAGTCTAATATATATAGCAGCAAGGGTCATCGGAGCGGTCATGAAGTCTGCAAAGATACCGCGATGTTTGATACATTTTTTTGCTGTCTGCGTTTGAGCTCATGACCCATCATAAGGTAGTTGTATGTATAAAATAGTAGTTTTTACCTCTGCGTTTGATAATTATTCTACTGTGTTGGGGCGTTTCTACTCCGTGGAGAAGGATGTCTGCAAGAAGGGGCTGCTCGATGACCTCGCGAGGGCAAAATCTGCGCAGAGGTCAGGGTTCCATCGCGATCTTTTGGTTTCTGCTTTCATAGAGAAACAGAGAATCAGGAATCGAGAGATGTCTTCGGTCGTGGAATTCGTCGCGATGGCAAAATGCGCAGAGGTCATGAGTCATGAGTACCTAGCGAGAGATTTAAATGTGGTTCCATCGTGATCTTTTGATCTCTGTGATGTTAGAGAAGCAGAGAATCGGGAATCAGGATGTGTCTTCGGTCGTGGAATTTGTTGACAATTCATTAGGTGTGATTGAATTGTTCCGTCGAAATGATTTTAGTGATCAATTTATTCCACGATCGAATTTATCCGGCGAAATGGATTTTTCACACAAGATTCTTTGGTGTTCTAATTTATTCCACTGTAGAATACCGATAAATGCGCAATTT
>JALLAY010001456.1:0-10410 GCA_036939635.1 Cyclotella baltica | reverse complement strand
GGTCCTAAAACAATAGTCCCCAAAATCTACCGCCAGCTAGACCAGGGGTCCTCCAACAACCAACAAACAACAAACCCTCAAAACCAAAACGCCCTACGGCCGACCATGACAATGAACTCCGAACATGAACAACCCCCCCAACAATTCATCATCACATCCCTTTCCCAAAAATCCTACATCAACATATACCCCCATACCACTCTCGCTGATGTCCGATCATCTATCCTTTCAACATGGGATAACTTCCAATACCCCCAATCATTCAATTTCCGAATCGATGAATTAATAATTTCAACCAAACAAGAGGTTGACCATTTAGCATGCGACATATTAAATAGAGGGAGCAATGTCGAGTTATTTCCGCGTCCAGAAGAGAGGAAGAGACGGAGGATTCGGTCGGAAGACGAAGAAAATGAAGATAGCACTAGCAGCATAAACAACGATGATGATAGTTCAACGCACGAAGACACACTTTCAACAACCAAACAAGACGCAAACAATAACATCACTCAAGCAGCTCAATCTTTTATATCATTTTCCAAGTCTTATGTAGAACCCCGTTCCAAAAGAGGCACCCCATTCAAATCGAATCCGAGCGATGTTGTCCGTGTCCTTGATTTTTGGAAGGAATACAGTCGCACGCCAAAGGCATCCAAGAGTCAGTTTTGTAAACTGATCAACGCTAGTGATGACTTTCAATCCACAAATTTTTGCTCCAAGACGTTATTGAAATGGTTAGAGAAGGAGGATGAGTTTAGAATGGCGGCTAAGAATGAACAGCACTATGATGACACTTGCAGCGCCAATAATGATAATGACAGTCCACCTAATGATGAAACGGTAGCAGCTACCAAAGAAGAAACAAACACCAACAACACTCCATCAAAACGCTCCTTTTCAAATTTTCTCCAAACAATGGAAGGGCACCCTCAAAAACAAAGTCGGCCAAACAAATGGACACCAGTTGACATTGTCCGCGTCATAGATTTATGGAGGGAATTTAGTAGTCAAATGCCAACTGCATCAAAGATGAAGTTTGCAAGACTGATCATTGCCAGTGATGATTTTGAACAAACAAATTTCTGTCCTTCTCAGTTACGTAGGTGGATGGAAAGGGAGGATGAGTTTAGGATGGCTGCTCAAAGGGAGAGGGAGTTTATGACTAATGAAGATTAGGAGGAAGTGGGGCAGGATTTGAATGTGTGATGTTTGTTCTTTATGTGAATTGAATAAATTTACAATTTTAGTGGTATGAATTCTAATGAAAAGAGGGGGCGGTGGTGTGTGATACATGTTCAGCATCTAAAATTATTGACAACATAAGTGGTTAACAACTTTAGCTTTGTGCATTGTAGAATGTTTTTGGGTCAACCCATAACCTTCAAGTTTAAGTATAACTAATCTATAAGTATGAAATTCTGTATCTATCAATGAAGCGTGCATATCGATGTAATCAATTAGTTTGATCATTTGAATGACTAATAGTTAGTTAGTTAGTTAGTTTAGCATCACTAATACCACTTAGGGTTCGAGTGCCCCTGTAAACGAAGAATGAAAATTTTACATGTGAACAAAGGCAGTCTTGATTCATGTGAAAGAGGAAGTGAGTCCAGCAGAGATGGATATTTTGCAACAATATTTTTGTTTTGATGTTTTGATAAGTATCCTGGGGATTATCACATGTTTTTATTGGTAGAAGGTTTTCTTTCTTGTTAGAAACTGATGTATAAAATACGGATTACAATGGCTTGATTTTGTGTCTTGTGATGGATTAGTCATGTGTAGTACAAACATAAACTCTTGATACGAACCCTTGAAAAATACAATCAACAAGGTTCCAATCACCAAAACTAACAGCCAATGAACATGATACAAATGAAAGCAATAGAAAGAGCCTTTGGTTGTTATTATATTATTGATGCTAAAAGAAGTTCTCAAAATCTACTTAACCACAAATTCTCTCCCATTCCTCCTTCTCCACCCCTGGTCCATAACACTCTACTTCAGAGTCTTTACCTTCTGCCTGAGTTGGGTCCATACTAACAAGGTGTTTGTAGTTGTAGTATGGGCCTAACTTAGGAGGATGAAATCGCCTTGAAAGTGTATTTGCTCTGAAGTAGAGTAGGTCCATACTTTTATATAAAATCCTTCCAGTCAATCCCATCAACGAAACACTTTTCTCTAAAATCTTGTCGTAATGACCATCACCATCGAGTAACAATGGACAGTGCTTCATTTAGTTTATTCCATAATCAAACTTCAACCTATGTAATGCCATTGTGGTAGTCAAGAGTGTTATAGGGAAATTCTGTGGAACACTTCTCAACCAAAGTTGTTGGTATATTGTTTGTGTTGAGCTTATTGTAGTTTATATAATGTATAGAACCATCATCTACACTCACTCTTCATTGAATTAGCTAATGCACTGTAAATCAATTCTTCTTCCTTATATTTCTTTACACTCACACTACTACGTAAAACATACTATCATTTTTCCGTAGAAGAAGGATAAAGCAATTTTTATCCTGATTTGGGATATGATAATGTCGAATGCGGTGAATTTAATGCCAAGAGAAGAGAAGAAATGAGCTCTCTTTGATTTTGTTGTGGTTGGGAGATGAGACAATGTTTGAATTGTCCTAGGTAGAGGGCCTATTCAAAGTTATGGTCTGATGGGTTTCATGAACTGTATTTTGTGAGTGGAGAGGTTAATTGGGATGGCAGTGTGAATAAAATGAAGGAAGTGGGAAGAATTATGAAACAATAATAATCATGAATATTGTCAGCAGATGCATAGAGATTTTCATTGTGCTGCTTGGCATTTATGACTGGTCGTAGCCCTTAATGGTCGTGAGTAATGATATCCGCCAGATATTTGAATAGATGACAGTACGGCACAATTTTGGTAGAATTCCTCTAGTCATGTTTATTGTCCTTCTCTTACTGGGAAATAAGAATGCAAATTACTGGCAGCCAAGCAGGTGATTCTGTCTCTTGTTTTGTTCTCTGTGTCACCATTGAGCAATGAGGGGTCAGATGTGATGTCTGCTAAATTGTCAGATGGTACAGTTTTGTATGATTGATGAAAGTTACAGGAAACTATGTGTTGATATATGCCAAGGATCTGCGGTTACCTCACAGTACCCAAATCTTTTTGAAGTTCAACTCCAACTTCTATCTCTACATGAAGTTACCACCTAACTTCAACAAATTCGAATCTTGCCAAGAATGAAATATTCATGCAGCTAATGACGTCATCTTGTAGAAATTATTGTTGTTTGATTTCTCTGTTGTTTCAGCCAATCATTCCTAGATTTAAGTGGCTGTTTTTTTGCTAATGCAACCACTGAACCGCTTTAAAGTGCAGAAGCTAGTGATTTTAGATTGTAAAAACTTGCTGTCCGTTTGCCATCAGATTTAAGAAGCCAATGTCGTCAAATCACAGAAGATGTTACTGTTTGATTGTAGTAGTAAATACTTCTTAATTAAGGGTTTATGATGGGAAAGTTTTGTCTTGCTTAATCTTTAACATCTATCACTTTCTCCACTGATCAGGTAGCAGTGCAGTAGCTTTTGCCATCTACAGTTAGTTTTGTACATGACTATTAAAAATAGAGACCTGATGTTGTTGCATCTCCGGTGGTTGTAACTATCTGTGTTTTATTTCAATTCATGGATGTGGGGTTACAGCTCCCCTGGTTTATGGTTTGTTGTTCATTAGTACCTAGGAGGTTGCTCCCTCTATGCAAAGAATGCTAATTGCACGTGCCTGTGGGAAGAAGCCATCTTTCAAAGAAGTTGTCCATTTCAGAAGTGACAGTACATTATTTTTGTGGGTTGAATCAGGTCACGAAACAAACAGCAACACTTCTTTTCCCAACGGATCTAAACACCCAAGTACCACAGGAAAGATGGATAATTGTTTATAAGTGATGTGTGTTGACGAAGGTACGTCAAATGCAGTAGAACAAGGCGCTGATGATATCTGTTGATATTATTGTTGTTGCGTCAGTGTCGTTTGTTGGGGTGTCTGCTGCTACTTCTGATAACAGTAGTTGTAATTGTGTTTGTAGTTACTCCTTGATCACAGCAGCATCTGCTATTATTTCCTGCACTGCACCCTGGCATTTCAGCTTTCGCCACTCGTCGAGGCAGCAGCGTGATTATTTTGACTAATGAGGTCGCAGCAGCGGCGGCGGCACCCCGATATTGCAGAGGTGGATGTGATGGTCACAGCAACACCCATGGCTTTCATTGTTGTTTTCGTTCGGCGGCTGTTGGAGCCATCGTGTGTGTATCGTATTTGGACGGCTCAGGGGATGTTAGCACGAGAGACGGCGTGTTTATTGCATCTGCTGAGGCCCCGCCGTTGTTGTCTTTACGGTGAGGCCATGGTGTTTACGGATGTAGTTTCGTTGGTTGCGGGTTGCGGGTTGCTTTAGTTCAAAACTTTGGCGGGAACTCGATTTTTAGCATTTGACCTAGTTAGGTATGATGGTACATTCGTGATCTTGAATTTTCCGCCAATGACAGCATTAAGAGTAACTGTACGCGCATTTTTCCAACATTGGCTTAATCGTTCAACAACAAAAAGAGAAATTGCTTAAGCCTAACCATAAGCTAATTTTTTTTTGAAAACATGCATTAAAATTGGGTCGTACAGTCGTACACGATCACGCTTGATCCCCTCGCTGGCACGCAGCGCACAGCACACGCACAGCACTCATTGCTTCGGTTCATTTCACATCGATTCATTCGACACAATCAATAGCTTCAGCCACCCTTTCACAAACCAATACCTGACGACATTATTGCCACTATGCCATCACGAAAGAAAGCACAGAGACGTGCGAGGAAGGCCGAGAAGAAGAAAAGAGCTGCCGAAGCCAAACATGCCTCATGCAGGCACTTGCCTCCATCCGACGGTTACACGGATGATGATTGGATTGCTAGTGAAAATTTGAGCACGGAGATGAAGTCAGCAGTAGATGTTCTCTTCTGGTCTCAACAACTCAACGGACATGAATACATGCTTGGACTCTTTGTGATGATGCAGTTAGTCTACGATAAATACCATCTATTCAGTGAGGTGGGTAAGAAATTATTTCGAGAAAGAATGTTGGCACTTGGTACAGAAGAGTGCATCAAAAAAGCCAGCGAGACGGATCTGGTGAAGGAGACTTCTGTTGCTCATGCTGCTATTCTTCATGCTGCGCCTTATGTCTGGATGATCCAAACAATCGAAGTTCGAGATAAATATGATGGGGCATTGAATAAAAAGATCTATACTGAGTTGGAAACTCCAGTAAATGACATCTGTGTTTGTCCTCGTGTGACTGTACGTTTCTTCCATAGACGCAATTCTTGTGACTGTCTCCAAGATATTTATTACAAGCTCAAAGAGAACACGAAAAGAACATCAGTATGCGTTAATTGTAGTGAAGTGAGGGACATCAGGACGATGGTGCAACAGTGTGAGTGTGAAAGGATGAATTACTGTTCAGAGGATTGCGCAAAAGCCCATTGGCCCGAACACAAGGCTGATTGCAAACTTTCCAAGAAGGTACAGGAATAAAGAGCATATTCTTGCAACTGATGATGAGGCCAAGATATGTTGACTCGTGGCCAGACCGAAAGCATGAGATATTATTGAGTTTACGCCTGCATGGCCTTATATTATGTATCTCCACTTCAAAATGTTGCTTTTTTACTACTATCTAGATAAAGAATAATTACAATATGACCAGCTTTGGTTTGTCAGGTATTCTTTTGAATCATTACAGTTTCTACACTTAGCATTTGTATTCATACTGGTTTTGCTGCTTGGTCAAATAAGCAATAAGTAGACAGTTTGATAAGTCCCCTGTGTAGTCAGGAAACGTTATTATTTAGTCAACGGTACTTTAGTTATAGTTGGTATGCTTTATTGAAGCATTGGCTGAGGATCATTTATACATCCATATTTAGCTGATAGAAAAATGATTTCAATATGCTACGCATTGTATTTGTATTCATTCTAGTTTATGAACCAACTACTTGGAACTACAAGCTTATCTTATAGTTTTTGAAATATGAAACTATGCAGCACATCATAACATTCATCAATAAATTTTGAGAATGAATCTTGATCAGTCCACCTTGTAATACAGATACAGGAAGCATGTTCTGGCAAATGAAACATTAATTTTATGGTAGGTATAGTAAAAATAAAAATAATACTTATAAAATTTCCAAACTATCTGTTAGAGCAAGTTATTTCTTTGCTTCTCAGAACTCTCTAAATGCAAAGCCGGCTGAATAAATAGACAACTGCTGACATAGTCTGTGTCATAGATTTCTTGAAGAAATGGAGTATCCGAATGTCAACTGCATCAAAAATGAAGTTTTCATGAATGATCATTGCCAGTGATGATTTTAAACAAAAAATCTGCCATATTCAGTTGCACAGGCGGTTGGAAAGGGAAGAGGAATTTAGCTTAGGTGCTGGGAATTTCATAAGTCCCCGTCTCCTATTCTTTCACTCAAAGGCCATGATATATGCCAAATCTTGACCCAACATATGTCACGTCACGAATGTCATGTCTTCATCATGTCATATCCATGAGGATTTATAGATGCCAATTTTGAGTTTTCATTTAAAATGAATGCCCAATATGGGCATTCATTTTTGTGTTATTGTTTCAGGGGCTATTTAAGGGCTCTTTTAGGGTATATACTGCTTTAGAGTCATATCAGCCCTCATGTCATTTTGATGTGTATAGATGTTGTAGTACCATTTTCTTGTGTTTTAGGTTCTCAGAATTCCAGAAACCATTAAATTTGAAAAGAAACTGTGGAGCGTCTGTTTCTGTTCCCTCACTAGATGCTGTTCATCCAAGACTCTACAATTATGCTAGCAAATTACATTGAAACTCCTGGTACAAATCAAACAGCTGAGAGTCATTTGAGTAAAAAGCAAAGAAAGAGAAATTGACTCTTGACGTCTTGAATTTGTTTAATTACATGACAAGTACATAACAACGCTACAGATAGTCTCGATAAATAAAGCGACAACGAATTTTCGCTTCTAGCGTAAAGAATATTTTTTTGAAATTTTGGACCCAGATAACAGAGAATGGTGCCAAATAAAAATAAGGACCCGCAGAGGTCCTAGAGATCAAAGATAGTAGTAGTAGTACCGTAGTTCAATTAGTATATCACTCTAAAAATGTTGTAGAGCGGCTTATTAATGTGTGAAAGCGTGAAGCCATTGCGCCACTGAGCGGGCTTAATTTGTGAATCCTGTACAGCCCCGACTGTACAGCCCCCCTCTTTCGCACGTTGCAGGGCTAAGTAATATTATCTCATGTGTGTGAACATGATAAGCCTGAGCGGCGCATAATTCGTTAACAAAACTGAATTTGGCATCAGAGCGGCTTAATGTGTGAGCGATATACTAGTTGAACTACGGTAAGTACCCTTATGTTCTATCTATAATATTCTTGAAGAGTGCCTGCATGATGGATCCAAGAAATATTTCAACACATGGAATGCACAATCCTTAGCCAGAGACTCTTTTTCCCCTGATAATGCTCTGGATATTGCTAATCAGAGTAGTAACTAAGAGTTATTCTGCAAGACTAATTGGAAACAATAGGCATGACTTCTTTCCTTACGGAAATGGAACTATAAAAAGTGCTAGGACAAAATCCCAATCAATTTAGCACAAAACCAAACATGACATAATAAAGAAACAAATGGAGGTGTTTGTCTTTAGAAATATATTTCTTAGAAATATATTTCTTAGTTCATAAAGAAAAACAAGCACAGTGTCTTCAATACCCGCTTTTCCTTCCCAACTTACGGTTCCAAGGTAAACCACCCCTATTTCTAACCCCATCGCATTTCTAACCCCATCGCAAGTAAAGTCCCTGAATTCACGTGGTAGGTGGGGTTAAAGTCAGCCAGTATAAGTAGTTACTCTAGACCTACTGCCTACTCTGACGTAGCTATTGAACAGTGATGGTTTAGCTGTGCTGCGGTTCAATCATATTTTCTCTTATGGCTGTCCCGGCTGTAAATATTGATAATTTGCTGGATGGCTAGCAATCAATTCTATTCATGCTGTATGGTATGGTATCTATGTGAAGGAAAATCAGCATTTATCAGCATCCTTTGATTCCACGTCCATGCGCCATTAATTTTTTGAAGGAGAGAATACAATAAGTACAATATTTATTTCATCGCCTCATAATTTCATACAATTAAAATAGATGAATCAGAAGTCAGACTATATCGTCAAATTCATGATATGAAAACAAAAATACAAGCATCGACATGCTAGGGTTCCACACCCATACTTCTTGCTTCTGGACCAAGTTCAATCTAAAGTAGCTACTTTGGATCCTTTCCCTTCTTCTTATCATCTGCTGAACCATCCAAAACTTCTCGGTACATAATCTTCGCACCCAATCCGCCTTGACCCTTTCCACCCTTGTTAGTTTTAATCTTGACATCTAAAATAGGCCACTCAGCCCCAACTCTCAACTCATCAAATTTATCCAATCCTCCAACATCAATCGTCACACCAGTCTCTGAGGCCCTCCGAGCGTAAACGACATACTTTTCCTTCCATTCGTTTTGCTTCTTGGTGGCTATTTCATTAAAGAATTGGATGTTTTCGCTGGTCGTTAATTTCAAATTGCCCATCATGAAGATTACATCCACATCTTGAAAGTGTTTGTCAACATTCTCATTTACCCAATTCAAATTATCTTGAATGCGTGAAGCAGTCTCGTCCACATCTCCACTTTCCACCATGTGCAATCCAATGAACATGATGCGTTTCCAAAGGAAGGCAAAATTCTCAGGATGAGATGGAGTCTGACGTCTCACAGTGTATTCTTCTGGCTTGGGCCAATCTTTGGTGTTAAGATTTGTAAAGTGCTTCTTCCACAAATTTAATCCCTGAGTTGAGTTGGTGCAGGCTGGCCAATCGTGATTTCCTGGTACGGCATAGGCAGGTACCGGAGTGGCTTTGAGAGATTTTGCTGTGTTGGCGTAGGCATCTTCTTGGCAGTCATCAACTTTTCGGGCAGCACTTCCTCTGTATGTGAAAAAAATAAATCATTTAGGTATAAGTAAGTGGTTTGGGACACATCTTCAAAACTTCGCATACAAGTATCATTGTTCAAACTCACAAATGAACCAAAAACTTGGCTCCATTCTTATCAACTTTCAAATTTCCCAACCTTTCCGTCCAATATGCAACATTGGTCCCGCCCTCAGCCATCAAATAAAATGTCGCATCTCCACCAACGGTAGCCTCCGATCCAAGCGACAAGGAAGGTGCCATGCTGGCAGTTGGTTTGGGGGTCGGGTTTAATGTTGGGCTGTATGTGGGACTTTTAGACGGTGTAAGTGATGGAGAGATTGTGGGGGATACTAATGGAGATTTTGTGAGTGGGCTTGTTGTGGGAGGAGGACTTGGGCTCACAGTTGGCAAGTTGGATGGGCTTGAGGAGGGAGAATTAGTGGGGGATAGGGTTGTGGGCTGCATGCTTGGCTCGCTGCTTGGGTCATAGGTTGGTGCTAAGGGATATTGAAGCAGATCGGCGTTGAAAAAATGAGTGATATTCAGGGAGGAAAACTTACTTATGTATTGCAATTCATAACTTACTCATCGTAGGTGATTCCGTAACAGGTGACTCTGTTGGCAGATTGGAAGGTGATTCAGTAACTGGCTGCATTGAAGGTAGATCACTTGGGTTTAATGTTGGTGCTGTTAAAACCAATGGCGATAAGGGAAAAGTGAGTTAAGGATTAACTTTGTAAGTTAAGTGACCCAATTGACTAAAAGCACTCACATAAACTAGGTGAAAGGGTAACAGGCTTGTTTGATGGAGAGGTGGTCGGAAAAGATGTTGGAACATCTGATGGCGATACAGTTGGAGATTCGGTAGGTGTGGGAGAAGTGATGGTTGCAGACGGTGCATCAGTTAGTGTTGATGCAGTTGTAGTTTTTACTGTTGATGTGGCTGCTTCTGTTGATGTTGAGGTAGCATCAGTTGTTGTTGTAGCCTGCGTGGTTGAGGTAGCATCGGTTGTTGTGGTGGTCTCAGTCGTAGTTACAGCCTCGGTAGCTTCAGTGGTGGTCGCCGGAGCCTCATTAGTAGTAACGGCCACAACACTCTCTCCAGTCTCCTCTGAAACAGGCATCATAGTCTTTACCGGTGCCTTGGTTGGTTTCCTCGTTGGCTTCCTCGTCGGTTTTTTACTAGGTCTCAAACTAGGCCCCACACTGCCACTAGGAGCCACGGTTGAATTTAAAACATCAATCTCTCGTGCCTCCTCCTTTGTAATCGAGGAAAGACGGCCAGCATCAGGTGCATTATGCGCACTATCCCACCACTTACTGGCACCAATTGTCAC
>JALLAY010001455.1:0-10420 GCA_036939635.1 Cyclotella baltica | reverse complement strand
ATTCCTAAACAGTGTTGGTTAAGAAATATCCTCTAATTTGCTTACAGCCAAAGCCATAACTACTGGCCAAGACATAGCAAATTGGCTTAAACAATTATGGCATTAAAAAATAGCTGATTTGAGACTTATATGGTTTAAGCGCCTTTTCCTTATTCGGAGAAATTTTCACAATCGTATATTTATTAAACTACGGTATCATTAGTTGTGATTTGTTTGAACATTTTTGACATGCAGGAACGTCTGAGTAACCAGTAACAAAGACATAGGAAAGATAAACAGAATGGTGATTTTGAATGTATTGAGATGAGGTATTTTAGTCGTGAGGAGGATAAGGAGAGGATCCTCTTTCATGGCTCAACGGTGGAGGTGTTGTGACAGAGTAATCTGTCCGACACGATACACTCTGAACATGGCAAAATTTGTTAGTGAAAGTAAGATAGAGTGTGTTATATTTAAATTGTATGAGCTTTTTTGTATCCTTGGCAAACTCAGAAGGTAAGCAATTGGAAATGAAAGTAAGGATGTCATGAAAAGTGTTAATGATCCACCATCAATAGTGGAAGTCATGGTGTTGTAAAAGGTGTGTCCTGCTAAGATTGTATTTTTTACCAATTTTTGCGCTAGATGAATACTTGAAAGTTAGCGGGAAAATAGGCTTAAAAAATATAGCTCAGACTTATGCCACTTCGGGAGTTTAATAGAAAAAACGCCATACGTGAATCCACTTCACATTCACATATTATCGATCATTCACACCCGCCTTTAACACAAATCCAACGCACGCACCACCGCACCAACACCAAGACGAACAACGTAACGAAGAAGCACAATCCATCGGCAAAGGGCCGATCCATCACAAAACTGGCCATGGCACCAAGATCCTTCGAACAACGAATCTACATAACAATGGCCCGGACAGGACACAGCCTCGCATTCGCCTCACGAGGTGTCTGTGCCGCATTGGCTACGAGGTTGGATTGTTTGTCGAGGTTTTGTGTGTTGTATTCGTTTACGGGGGGGTTGTTTACGGTGAGTTTGTTGTTGATTTTGGATCTTATTTTGTGCTGAGGGAATGCTTTGGAATTTGTTTAGGTGGGGCTGGTTAAAATGGTTGGTGTAGGTTCATGTGTATGTGCAACTGATGAAACTAATTCCACGTCACTTGTCTTTAAATTGACAAGATATTAGCGTGATATCGTGAAGGTATTTGTTCATGAGGTTCACATAGCTCTAGATGCAGCTGTTGATGGCTTGAAAGTTTGGGAATTTATTTCTATTTCAGACATTTGCAAAATTAAAGGTCTTTGCAAAAGCCTGTCCCGCAAATTCTTGAAGCAGTCACATTCTTCACTTATCTCAACAATTTCCACGTAAATATTGTGTGGGAGCACGTGCCATTATTTTAACTGTTGCATGTGGAGGGCTTGGGTATTAATGTATGGGAGTTCTTTAAGATGGCTGATATTTGAGAAGGTGTGAACGTGACACGTCTCTGCAAAACCCTGTGAGATGTTGGCAAATTTTCAGGTCAACCATATGGATGGGCATACCAAATGAATCAACTTTCATGACTGTTGCAAATCTAAAAGAAGTTGATTCCACCTCAAAATCAAGTGATTGCTGAGTGAGGGTTTTAAATAGTTTATTCATTGCTGAGCAATTTACTCCTGTGTTCATGTCAGAGAAATTTGCTTCCGTATTCAATCTTCATTTTCACATCATACACATCTTTTATTCAAAATTACACCATTCCAATCATTCACTCACTCCCTTCAATTTATTTGCACCACAACAGTTTCTCGTAGGAACCTTGATATCAAAACAACCACTCTACATCCAAGGAATCAATTCAACCAATCAAGAAATAACAAAAGAAAGTGCATTTGGGGCCATGGGGATGTTTATTTGCTTATTCAGCATTTCGTTGGTTTATTTGTGTTATCATAAGTGCCATGATGAAGAAGATAATATAAGGTAAGTCGTTGGTTAACATTTTACGAATCAATTTAATTGAATTTCTGTGAAGAATGAGTAATATTTTCTTACGTACATTTGTCTGCAATGATCAGGTCACAGGGATACATGAGACCAGGACAAAGAGATTTGAGGATAACGGATTACGAGGTTGAAATTCCATCGTCTTCAACTTCATCACCGGATCATTCACCGCAAACTTCTCGTCATGATGAAGATGAAGTGGTTGATTTATTAAGCTAGATATGCAATTGGAGATTGACACAATGAAAAAAAAACAAAGTGAAGATTTATTTGGGAATTACGAAGGTGTGGGTGTAGAGAGAGTGAGAGGGCTGGTTGGCTCATTATGTGGTCTTGAGATATAAAAACAATCCAGTATATGGATACTTCATATTGGTTTATAAATGCAAACAATTGACGGGGAATTTGATGTGATTTTGTGGCAACTTGAATTTAATTTGGAATTTTGACTGGAGCTACATCTGCATTCATGGCATACTTTTGATGTTGATGCTGTGATTATTTGGGGAGTTGGGCATTAGTGGCTGGGCTTGTGACAATAAAAATAACTGACACAATCAGCCAACTAATTCTCGACATCAACACCCACCGCTGATTAGTTTTTCAGCTATTCACGTTGACTTGACTTCTCTCGCGCCATTTTTGATGCTTTAATTTTAAAAATCAAAATGGATCGTCAAGAATTTTAATCCGTCGGGCATAATTTTGGATTTGGAATTCACCGCGAGCTCAATCAATACATTTAATTCCTGTCCGCAGCTCCACATTTCTCTCTACCCTGACGACATTGAATCGACCAAAGACTCACATCGAATGACAACAAACGGATCTCAGAAAGACACCATGGCAAATTCAAATGCGCCCGCCACAAAGCGGCAGCTCGTCCAACACGCTGGCATATTTAAAACCACAGCAGTAATGATCTACTGCCATCTCTCCGTGGCATTGCTCTGCCTAAACGTCATGTTCGACCTACTCTTCCTCGGAACACCAGTCTTTCTATTCCACAAGATTGGAATCCTTTCAAACAAACTCTACCTGAAAATCACCACGGCAATCATCAACTGGACGACTCCCATTGTCTTCTTCATGCCATTGGTGTTTTCTGGTTCGAAAATCTATTGCAACGACGTCGCGTTGTTGGAAGAGGCCAAGTCGAAAAACTCCTTGCTGCTATCGAACCATGGATCTCGTATTGATTGGATGGTGGGGATGTTTGTCGGGTTTTCACGCCGGCTTGCCGTGAAAGCGTGTGAGAGGATTCGAGTCGGCTTTGTTTGCGAGGCGTTGATTCAGTTTATGCCTCTTATTGGTTGGTATCGCAAGTTGGTTTGTCATGATATTTTTGTGTGGCGATCGTTTTTGAGGGATGCACCGACGATTAAGGAGAATATTAATGATTTCCACGGTGCTGTTGAGAGTCGTATGCTTTTCCTATCGCCTGAAGGTACGCGTTCGTGATGTGAAGTCTAGCTTTTAATAACATTGTTTTCGCCTCACCACTACAACGTTGACTACAACCATTGTCTACAGGAGTCGTTGTGGACTTTGGACCAAAAGATATGGAATACGTAAAGCAATGCCGTCAATTCTGCATCGACCAGCACTACGAGCCATTCGACTACGTCCTAACCCCAAGATACAAGGGCTCCATGACGCTACTGCAACAAGTCAAAAACTGCAACGGTCCCGTCATTTCAACCTGCATTGCATTCATTCGCGACGGGAAGCTGTTAAACTGCAGTCTGCTTTCGCCCGATCGTGTCATTCCCGACATTTATACTCTCAATCAAGGCATTGGCGGCAGTCCCGTCGACGTTTACATTCACTTGAAACGGATGCATATTGCGCAAGACTTGAACGATCCAAAACAGTTCATGATGGAGAACTACAGAGAGAAGAATGAAATCTTGGCCGAGTGGGATAAGAGAACAGCGGATGGTACGGCTGGAGAAAAATCTTGGATGTGTCAATTTGAGCAAGTTGAAATGCATCAGCTGGAGGGTATTTCCTATCAGATTGCACATGCTGCTGTCATGATAACTGTTGCATTGGGTACTAGGAACTTGGATGTACTGTTTAATTTGTTTGCTGTAATGTTTGGTTTGGTTTCTGTCTGCCATACAGTCGGATGGCTAATAAATAGCACGAGCATGGAGTCGGTACCGTTTGAGACAGGAATCAAGTCGATTGCGGCGGTGCTTCAGAGGTGGAAAGAAGAGCAAAGTCGCAGCACTTGGTCGACTTCCAAAGTTGCTTAGTGGTTTTAACTGTTCTGAATTGAACAAATTGCTAATCCAGCTGGGATATTTTGATGGATTAGACTGACTCTGATTTAGGTTTTACTGTATACAGAAAATAAGGATGAGAAGTACCACAATGACTGTCTTGATTATTTTATTGCATACTTTCTCTCCATATTCATATAAGTAACAAGACAAACATCAGAGACTATATGATAAGCAGTCTGCCTTTTCCAATGCACCTACGTATGCGAACTAAACAATTCTGCTTGATTGTTACAATACCTGAATTTTCATTGAAAGTACTTAAAGTGAAGGTCAGTGCGTCTCAAACAATGACAAAAAATGGGAACTCTCTGACACGATAGTAATCCCACTTAGAACCAAACAGAACCGGTGCATGGGAACACTTCAAAATAAACAGAATGGTCATCTCAACTTAATGCTTGCTTATATAAAAAAGTCAACTTCTTATGTGGAGACGATGCTACAATTGAAATTATCGTATTCAAGGCCAACAGTATACTCAAGGATAGCAACCCAATATGCCACTAAACAAACCTATTCTTGACCGCTTTAAAAAGATCTTCGGTGAGGGACGCTATGATAGAGAAATGTGAGAGAACCCCGGTATGAGAACGATGGTTGCTTACAGAGACAGAGGCTTTCTTTGTCGTCTCGACTGGTTTCAAAGAGAAGACGAAACTGATGAAGAAATAATTAACAAGTATTTATCTGTTCTGACTTTTGATGAGTTGAATGCGCTTGACAAAAATGGGATCAGTTTACTTCATCTTGCTGTCTTTTTAAATCGAGGAGGTCTTTATGGACGTGCACCAATCGGACATTTCTCAATGGAATCAGAGAGGAATACAGTCAAGACAGGGTCATGCCAGAACATTGTTGATTGGTTGCTTGAAAATGAGTCATTTTATCAAAAAGGATCACAAGGAACCTTGAGACGTGGGTCCACCGAAGGACATCGTTGCAGCTACGATGAAATCAGCGGGACGGCATTGCATTTCGCATTTTGTGCTCAACTGCCAAAGTGGGGTCGGGAATTCACTTCTATGGAATTCAACAGTGAGAATCATGGAGGTCGATTTGGCCGTGATTTTGTCGCTGGAGAAGCACTCGATGCCATGTTGAGGAACAGAGCCTTTATGCATTCAAATGTAAATGCACTGAACATTGATGGGCTCAGAGCTCTTGAGCTTGCTGTACATATGGCATCCCTTCGACTATCAAGAATGAAGAACATTTTCTTTGGAGATGGTTGCCGCTTCGGAGAAGACAGTCAAAACTGTGAGAGGAGACACGGGCGGCATATTGACGGATCAATTACATATTACAAATATGAATACCAGTACTACATCAAGGAGCTGCTCAAAAATGAGTATATTCGGACTCACAGCATGTTTGGTCTTAGGATATTGTCACAGGGTAAAACCAGGTACTTGATACCTAGGTTTGACTTCAATTTGACATCCGGGATGAAAACACTGGCCGAGCTTTGTAATTCCGGACGGACGGGTAACGAAAATGATTCATTGGTCAAGTTGTTGCTAGAGATCCTATTGACCGAAGATGCAGGGAATCTTAAAGATGCAGTCAAGGCTCAAGGACTAGCAATCGCCATTGATCCTGTCAAGGGTTGGCAATTCAAACCGTTTGGCCGATCCAAAGAGGCTGGTGGTGTTCTGAGAGAGTTCTTCAGAAAACATGCTATTTCTGCATTGTTTGCTGTTGAGAGACATATTCTGGTTTTATTGAAACGGTTTGAAAAATTCAAGCTCATTGATGTACGGGATTCACTGTTCATTAAGCATGGCTTGAGCACGACTTTATGGAAAAATATCTTGTCATTTGCAAGTTACAGGAATGATAATGAGAAGAACCTCCAACAGTTATACCATGTTTGCACTGTCATCAATGAAGAGATACGTCCGTTTTTCTTTGGCGGTATTCAATCCTGCATTGACAGGAAGCTAGAGGAACAGGTTCCATCTGATGCGTGGGAATTAGTTTTTGAATTTGCTGGGCTCAGTGCTAATCCCAGCACGGAAGGACTTGATGACAGTATGGGTCCAATCTACACCCCAAGGCAAACGGATAGTTACAACAGGGATTCAAGGGCACAACAAGATCAGCATGAGAGTGATTTGGGCTCAAGTAATGAAGATGAAGGTGAATGTAGCAGCACAGATGACAGTAAAGATTGTTACAATTATGATGAAGAAGTGCAGCAGTCTTGCACTGATAGTGAATCAGACCAAAGTAATGAAGATGATAGAAAAGATGCCAGCACAAAGGACAGCAAAAATCTTGATAGTTGTGATGAAGATATGGGTGATCATGATAGTGAAAGCGAGAGTGATGATAAAGATGATTATGTGTGCAAGAGACAAAAGGCATCATGAGCATCTCACTCACCTACCATATCCGAACTTCGGAGAAGGAGAGCTATCCCAGATTATTGGCCAGAGAGAAATATTTTTTGTGTTTCCAAGAAATACTGCAGGGATACATATGAAATCACTAGCAAAATAGAACTAAAATAAAGGTAGGCTTAAATGATTACCACAGTTTTCGTGAGGAATCATTGATGAACTGTAGGGCCGGTCTCATGTCGCTTGACGAAATGACACCAAAGACTGCACAGATCGATTGAGCCTCATTCCGCAGTATTCTCATGGGTTCTCTTTCTCCGCTTCTAATGTTTACCCGCCCCGCCTCACAACCGGTTCCCATGTCGAGAGCCGAAATGACCCCGAAGACTGCACATAAATATTCCGCCTTCACTCCGTCGGCTTCTCTCCGGTTCTTTTTCTCCGGTTCTCATGTTTTTTCCGCCGTAGTTCACAAACCGTCCCATGTGGCGAACACAAATAACCTTAAAGACTGTACAGACCAATTCGGCCTCATTCGGATTGCTTCTCATGGGTTCTGTTTCTCCGATTCTCATGTATTAGTGATTGAGGCTAGGCCATGTGACTAGAACATAATGGTCATCAATCGCATCAGTGATTAGGGCTTCTCCCCGATGCCCAGATAGACCGCTTTGTGGAGTGATCCACGCCGAGAAAGACCGCTTTAATAACACCGATGAGGAGAAATGAGTTAATGGGGAATGACCAATTGGTGATTGGTGAATTCCATCAGTAATTCAGGCTGTACCGCGTGTTTGACATCGCTAAAGATGGGTCCACGTGGTATCAAAAAATCAATAGTCATCATGGTGAATTCGCGGTCATTTTTAATCGCAATTGCAAAGGGCCAATTAGCCATCATTGATAGATGTGAGGCTTTTTCGTCGCTCAAGACCGAAATAGTCAATTTGTGCCCTATAGCCTTAGTTTTTCTTAAAATTAACGAAAGCCCAAGTCATCAATCAATCTTGGGGCTAAAGTGATAGGTCCAACAAGTCATTAGGCCTACCTGTGTTCCACGTAGTAAGAATTTGGAGGGCGAATCATGAAGAGGTTCAAATATTTAGAGGGCTAAATTGTTAAATGTTTTCTCCTGGCATCTTGCATAAAGTTTTTTCTACATATTATGGCTGTTTCAATCAATTTTTAGACCGGTATTTGTTTTGGCTGTTTCTATCAAAATCAATTTCACCTTTGCCTGTGTGATTAACTTTGCTCAACATATATTTCATACTCATTTTATTAGCATCAAACACTCTCACAATATATGGCTGTTTCAATCATTTTTTCCAAACCGGTATAAAACTGGTACACAAAATTATTATTACTGTAGTTTGTGTGATTAACCCTGCTTGTTGAATGTTTTATATTTGTTTCATTAGCATCAGACACTCTCATAAATTCAATAATCAGTCTCTTGATAATGCATTTTCATCATCACCTTGACTGAATATAGTAGTTTCGACACTTGAAACACCTCCCAATGACATTAGGCTAGCATTAGCTCTAAATTACCCTTCAAAAATTTCAGCAGCCGGAATGCGATGCTCTCTGTGACTAAATAGTTATGGCTGTTTTGATAATATGTTATCTGATTTCTTATTAAACAGAACAATGATAATAATTGCTCTAGTGATTAACTTTGTTCTTTGTGTACTCAATATTTACTTCATTGTTCAGCAACATCAGACAGAGTGAAGAAAACTATCATGAAATAGAAAAAAATGGTCAAGAACAGTTCATTAAACTGAATGGATACAGATTATGCATTGGCCAAATCCTTCTTCTAAAAATTGTTTTCCAACGTAGCAACAGTGTGGTGAGATGACTTTTTATTTCAGGTACTGTTGATTTACAGTCAATATTTGAAATATGGCAATGTTCCAATTATCTGTGAATTTTATCTTCACTACGACTGGTCACAAGTTGCAAGACATGACTGTAAATCTAACAGTCATTACAGACTGAGGAATATTCTAAATTTGTTTATATGTTGTATGTATTCTCATGTCTGAAGACTTTGGGTCTTTTTCTTTAAAAGAAATCCAAAAACAAGAGTTTTTGACTGCTTCCAGAACTAATACACTGATTTGAGAAAAGAATCTTACTTGACAGACTCTTCATCGAACCCATAAACTTTGTTTCGTCATTAAACTTTTGTTGCATCATGATGTTGTTGCACATTTTGCATTTTTTGTATTTAACATGTTAACAGTTTTATTGCTCTATTTGCTTTTTTCGGAGGTTCAGCTTTCTGTCGTACAAAAAATCCAGCAAGTCAGTTAGTAATATATGTAGAAATAACCCGATGGGGTTCTTATTTATGATAGTGACTGCGATGACAACTAGTTTGCCGTAGATTTTTGAATGTTGTACAAAGATCCGACAGGTTGAAACAATTGCAGATATCGTGGTTCACAAAATGAACCACCCTCGTAAATTCTCCGAGTCCAAGCGGTTCATTAATCGCTGAACATATGAACAGATTGTTTCTGAAGTGACAATCAATTCACTAAGCTGATAGTCTTGTCAACGGGACATTCTAGACAAAGTTACGGTTTTCTTGTGGTTTTGTTGGTGAATTAGGTGTGGATATGATGGAAATAAGAAAATGTAGGTGGAAAATCAGCAAACTGGGGATACCGCAATGCATGTGGCATCAAACGATTGACAAGCAATCCAGAAAAGAAGAGTTCATTGGCACACAAACAAACGAGAAAGAAAGATATCACGAGTCAACTATGGGCTGTAATGTCCAAACCCAACTGTTTCAGAGTAGGCTAAATAATGAAAAAATTAAGATGGCCCGGAGAGGCTTAATCTGTGAGTGGTTCATTTTGTGAACTAAGGTATTGCAATAAACTTAGCAGCAGCAACATTATTGGAATGTTATGTTGTAAGTAAGACTAAAACTAACTGTAGCAATTGTTTTTTGCCGTGTGAAGTTCGGAAAGCTGCCGCGCTCAATGTATATTATGGTAATTAAATAATACATAGATAGGGACAATGTAAATTCATATGAATTCTAAATCAGGTTGTCTCACTTAAACTATGAGCTAATTGTGAAAAGAATTAGCTGAAAGAGGCTTAAAATGTTTGGAGATTCATTTAACTTTGGGCAATTTCATTGCACCGCTTTTATTTTAAGAATTCAGGTTTTGTTCTCACACGGATTTTTTGTATCATACTACACAGTGGGGTGACACTTAGCAATTTCAACTAGCTTTCACTCAGGAATCAAAATAGTCCCAACCAAGAGCCCCCCAAAAAGCACCTAGGTGTCAAGCGCCCTAAAATCTAATGTTGAAAAGAACCTAGGTGCCAAACTTCAGGCAACAATGAAGATACTACAAGCTTTTTCTAGCTTTACTATTTATTACTTAATCTGTCCAAAAACACAATTCCTTGCTTGACAACTGTCCGAAAACAGATACTTTTTTCCATGTTTTTTACAGGCATTAGCAATCCCGATAGACTGAACTTCTTCAACCATGGCATCCGCAGGGATACAAACCCACTGGACTTTTTCCATTACGGTGAAGCAAAACCCATCAGTCAAAGTCGATTGGTTTCTTTTGCACCATACATTCATCTGATCTTACTGATCAATTGATACTTTCACTGATCTATTAGGGAGCGTGTGGGCTCTCGCAGTAAGTGATCTCTTCTTCGTGTTGCTGGGTTGTTGCAGTGAGATTAGAATAGCCATAACACTAAAATAAAAGGAAAGAACCATACCTTTCCATGTTT
>JALLAY010001454.1:0-10530 GCA_036939635.1 Cyclotella baltica | reverse complement strand
GCCTTGGATATCCTCACACAGGCTGTATTGGAGGCACCATCAACCAGACTAAAAATTCAATAGTTCCATTATTTTGAGATTTCCAACAACATCATATGATAAGCATGTCAAAAAAACTGCTACTTCAAACATTCATCCAGCTTGTCATTGGTGTTGCTCTTTGTTGAGGTTGAATTTGAGGTTGAGTTTGAGGAGAAGAGGTCATCCATCGTCGGTCGTCGGTGCGATGAGCGATGAACCCATGAACCACACCTACACAACTGAACTGGACCGAACCTTGAATGAACTCTTGTCGAATCGCCAACAATACCAATTGGTTGATTACCGCTTCTCTCAAAGTCGTGTGGCTACATCACGACCAACTTTTCACCTCTTTTCACTATCAAGGTGCAGCAAAACATTTACCTTGCATTTGAACACGGTCGCTGCTCGCGGACGCGTCAATTTGCACCACACCCATCTCATTTTGAGCTGCGTTGATAGTACGAACGTTCGGATCAGCATCAAACAAATGTGGATTACAAATTGGTGTTTGATTGAATGACATGCTAGCTTTTGAATATTGACAAGATTCTTCTCACAAACCTTCTCCTAACTCTTGGATTGTTAAACAGCCACAGCTTTGGGAAATGAAGAGTAATTAGTGGAACTAGAGAGAGCCTGTCCAATCATGATGGGCAACGGTCTTGCATCAGTAACATTCACGCCAGCAAACTAAGATTAATAAGATTATCAGAAAGTGGTAAGTACATAGGCTGTCTTGACTAGCACATTTATTTTCTAATGTATTACATTTCTTGCACATAGCTACCAGCACCCAGCACTTATGATCAATATAATGCGAATCAATTTATACACTATTTCAGGTACAACCCAAATCAAAGGATGAATAGAACATGAATGCTTAGTATAGGATATAGAAATTAGTTGATTTTGATTAATTAGTCAACAAATATGCCAATGTTGGTCAAGTGGGTAACACATGTATCTATCTACAGCTTGCAAGAGCGGAAAAGTCATGAGAAGGCACAAAATTTTACATGTTCTTTGAGCCAATGATTGCAATGGAAAGTGATACTGGGCTTTTAGTGCTTTTTACATATGTGACCATTACCCAATACCACCTTATTATTTGCATTACACTCATGTGTGAAATACTCATTATCTGTCATGTCATTGCATTTATTATTTAATACAGTTTCCAATGAATTAATTTAAACTTACAATGGTATTAATGTCTCATCATACTCTACTAGACATAATAGTAATTTCTTTATGACATATAAAACAGGTGATGCAGCCCAAAAGTTGACACAGGTCTGGGTCTATTATTTTTAGCTGGTATCCTTATATAAGGTCATGTGACACAAACCATATTACCCGTATTTGGTCTTGACCCAGTATTCTCTTATTCAGGTGAGCATCTTTTAATGTGTAAGTAATGACATATCTAAGACATATACATATAGAGGCTCACTACACCTTAGATCATGAATATGTCAATAAAAATAAAGGATCTTATTTCCTAGTAGCCTCTAGCCTAGAATATAATTATGCACATGAAACAGAAGATCATGGACATAACAAACAGTCATGGACCTCCTCTACAACAAAAGATCATATACCATGGACTATGTTCAACTTGTCAAATGTCATAGTTGTTTATCACAGCTTTTGACTTAGATCAAGTTTCTCTAGATCACAGATGGATTCACAGCAAATTAGTTGCTAATATATTTCAACATAGCCTTCTGATGTCTCAAATGTACAATCCAAGGGCTGATCATTGGTACCATCAAAATAATATTCATCATCACTACTACCCATCACCAAATCCTTCATCAATGGAAGTGAGCAGCATAGCTGCAAAGTATAGCCTAGACTACAGCGGTCTAAATGATGTGTATTCACATTGATGTGGCTTGTATTGTTTCTGCATTGTTTCAAATCTAAATATTTATTCATTCAAGAGGTAAACTAACTCAGCACTCTGAAGCAAAATGAAGAGTGAGTACAAGCTGATTGCTTACCCAACAATGATATTGTTGCACATTTCTTTGATGTGATCATAACAGGTAAAATAGTATCAGCCATTAACAAAAACACTCACCATCTCTATCTAGTATCAGTGTATTATGATAGTCTATTGATTTTATTGCCCGAGTTCATCATTGTTCATTGTTGATGAAAGTTTTTTTGTCATGAATAAGTCTAATTATCAGAATTGTCTCATTCATCAACAGAAGTCTGCAAATGAGAATGATGTGCTCAGTTCCTTTCAAGAATGTTTCAGTAGAGATTCGGCAATGACTAGTCACAATCATTCTTGGCAATGTAATTTAATTGCTCTGTATTGTTGTGTCATTTCCTTCATGATAGAGCAGAAGAAGTTGAGATGTTTACCGTAGACCATTCGTACAGAGATGAAATAAAAATATTTATCACTGGAGGAGGAAGTCAGTTGAGTTGCCAGAGCTGGTATTGTTGATAGTGATAGTGTTGCCATTGGCACACAGGTGGCACTGGTGGAATGGTTAGTTGCATTTCTCGCCACTTGGGAGGTGTCCGAGGAGGTGTTCTATCTCTATGATCAATGGGTTTGTAGTTGATGTTGCAACGGCAGAGATATGATTTGCAAATGATTTGATTGAGATGTTTTACCACAGTGGTTGAAAGGGGGCAGAAAGAGACTGGGTTGGTTGCAGGTGCAGGGAAAGGTTGAAGTACAATTTGTTGTGGTTGAGGTTGAGGGGAGAGTTGAGGAGAGCATAGGTAGGCCCAACGCCATCACGGGACACAGGATTGAAAATTTCGTTCGTGTGGATCCGTAGCATGATGACGGGTGAGTGAGAGCAAGAGACGAGTGAGAGTTTTGCCATCGCAATGGCTTCCTGTTTCTTTTCACACAAGCTATTCGCCGGCGGTCAGATTAATTATTGTCCCCAGAGAGAATTCTAAATAGCCATAACAGATAAGTAAATCGGCTCTGCAATCGATTAAACAATCATGAGAGGCTCTAACAGAGTGGCAAGATATACTGGCCGTGACTTCGACGTAGACAGCCATCGCGATTCTCTTGCGAGCTATTTGTCTGCAGATGGTTACAATTGTGCGGTTGATGTGGTAGACGACAGACGTCCTAATTCTTTTCAAAACTATTTGTCTATCGGTGGGTTGACATGTGGTGCGTGCAACGCAGTGCCTTACGCCGAGGATGAGAGTGCCGGGGATGCGAGTAATATCAGTGACGAAAAGCGTGAAGAGATTAACGAACTTCGTGAGCTAAGGAGAGAAATCAATGCCATGAAACAATTGATTCTGGCTTCAGCCGCCGAGAAGGCTGAGAGGGATCCACCTCCTCCCTCGCCACCCTCTCCCGATGTCGCGCTTCCCAAAATCCAGCCAATGGAGCCTCCTAGAACCAAACGGGATGGCTTGCAGATAGATGCAACAAGACGCGAAAGAAGTGAACTGGCCATTAAAAGATGCGAAGAGAAGCTTACTAAGTTATATGATGCTGCTACGACTGCAACACCAACGAGCAATAGCAGCAAGAGCAAAGGTTCTACCAAATCGAACACCCCAACTCCACTTGCACTAACAAAATCTCTTGTGAAAACAATTTCTATTGGAAGATCCCGATCTAAGCCCAAGAAATTCACAGTCGACGGAACGATACTGTTTGAGGTGTGAGGTCTCGTCTGGTCATTAGATAAATTTGTTGTGATTAGTTATTGGAGTGAGCTTGTAAGGTAGCAACATCGTTGTGAAATGATACAATAGCAAACAAAAACGACTTCCTGTGGTTGTGGACAAATGATGGAGGAAAATCAGCAAAGACAACATTTCTACTTGTTCCAGATGAAACAAATGCGCAAACGAGATAGAGCAACGTCTGACTAAGTCTGTTAATACGTGAATCCACTCTTAATCAACTCATTGCAATACAAAGTCTCAGGACAACTCTTTTTCCCTCGAATTTTATGTGGTATACCTAAATCGACTTCATCTCCTCTCTTGAACCCGTATGATTGATTTGTTGTCAAAGATCTTGATGCTTTGTTTTTGCTTTCTGTAGAGTTGTGTCGTCGAACTGCATCTCGATAATCGTAGTTGGAAGTGAACAGTTGTCTTTCCGATGGAGGTACTTTGTTACTCTCGTCAATTAGAGCTTGTTCTTGGATGACGAGAAATGCTTTTCGTAATGCAGACTGTTGAAATGGTTTGATGTAAGCCAAGTCTCATACTTTAGTGCAAAAAGTAGGTGATAGAACCCATGGTACTCACCCAAGAAATCTTTCCATGTTTATTGTCCCCTTCCAGAAGAACAGTTAGCCTATTTGATTCACATTCTGGAGGACTGCCACAATAAAGCTCTTTCAGGAACAGCGGAAGTGATTCTGCTTGGAGAGTATCTGGCAGCACAATAGAGTTATGCACATGAATTATTGCCATTGAGCATTTTAGTCGATGGTCATGAGCGATTTACATCTCACCTTCCCCTCCACTCCTTTTCCAGGCGACTTTTACATCGTCTTCCGTGAAAAGATGAAGCGTGGGGTTATTCGATTCCAATGATGAAAATGGATGCGGTCCGAGTGCTGTCAATCCAAAGAAGGCCATCGCACACACGATCGAGAGTCGACTGAATCACGACATAGACTCTGCCAACAAATTATCAATTGAATCTAGAGAACCATTGCAAATTATCGTCAGGTTAGCTCGATTTTCTGGAAAAGTCAAATTATTTAAGTAAGAAAAAGAGCAGTTTTAAGCCAGTTGAAGCAACTGAAATTCATTAGATCAGTAGCATGCATTACATTGCAATTCATTAGAGAGAATTCTAACTGGATTACGTCTTTTTCCAATGTGGTTCCAAAACCGCCACATTGCGATCTGGTATTATCTTAAGAGGAATACCCATTGTAAAGCTAAAGGCTACTGACTCATATTTCCATCTACACTGATTTGGCTCATTTGTTATTCCACTAGAGACCCAACTGAATTCACCACATAAAGTAAACTGATACCCATCAGAAACTCCTCTCGTCAATCTGAACGCTTAATCATCCTCATCAGCCGGATTGGCATAACTAACAATAGCAAAAGCAATAATTCCCGCCACGGACAGCGCAGCTATAATTGGCACCAACAAAATAGCCGAACTCCCAAGTAATCCTCCCAATGCATCCGATAGAAAAGTGGTAGGATCCAGTGTTGACACTGCCAATACATTTGATGAGGTTTTCGCGTCCGAGATGGTTGACGAGTCAGCGAACGAAGAAAAGTCTGGAACGGAGTTTATTGCAATTTTTGATGACGGGGAAGCCAGATTTGTATGGTGGATTGGTGATGGGACAAATGCCAGGGCTGAGCCGATGAGGGCCAGGCAGAGAAGGGTTAATCTCTGGTGCAGATGCATGTTGATAAATTCTATCTATTGTATGTTAGTGTTGACTTGTCTTTGGTTTTATCGAGCAATAATTTGAGGTGTTGTGTGTTGTTCGTTGTTCTGTTCAGTTAAAGTTAAATTGAGTGTTGTTAGTTCTGTTGGATCGATGGACATGGCTCTCGGCTACATAAAAAGGACTCTCGCAAAAATTGGACTCTGCACAGCTCCCGCTCGACGATTTTTTGCCATTAGGACTGTCAGTATAGGCCAATACTGAAAGCAACGACAATGAAATAACAACTCGCTATACCGTAATTCGCCCTATCCCGACATCTGATACCGAGACATCACACTTTTGGCACCCACTCCTGTGAAGTGAAGTGAAGTGAATTCTTAGCCGGACTGTTAGGTCTATACTTAAATAAACGCCGTTTGCTTCGCTGTCTNATCTCGAGAATGGACGATCTTGAAATCACTAGTGAATGTAATTTTCACCGGTGGATTCACACTTTTGGCACCCTCACCTCCACCCTTTCGTCCTTCCTGCCATCGCAATCACTCCACCAATAGTACGCCGCAAGCCTCCCAATTCCACAACAGTACTCTCGGAAACCATTTGAGACTCCATGGCAAGCCATATTACTAATTGCAACTATCATTTGGCTCTATGTGAGTGAAACTGTGGGAGGTAAGATGGAAGCTTTTCGATCGTCAAATTTGACGGCCTCGGCGTGACAAGTCTTTGAAGCTAAAGGCACCAAACTTGCACCTTAAGTGATGGAAGAAAGAACGTGAAGAAGCTGGTTGGTTGTTCTTGACACTAAAATCACGGGTGATATAAATTCCAGTGCTGTCTTTCGTCCCTGGTCCCAAGCCTACTCTAAAAGCCGAAGCATTTGACGCTACAGGTAAGACTTGGATCTCCGTACTGCAATAAGGCACTGATTGAATGAATCAATTTGACATCCATCTGATGGAAAGAGGAAATACTATTAGTAGATGAGAGGTGAGAAATATGATGCTACATACACATCAGATGAGTTTATTCTTTCTCTTATCGTGCGTATCGTGTGTTTATTCGAAAATGTTCCATGACAATACTTGAAAATGCTTAAGTCCTGTAGAACACTTTTTCATTCATTTTATAGTGTACATCAGATTTAGTCACTTATCGAAGAACGTCTCCTTCTAAAATGTAAGGTAAAATTAAAGATTGTGGGTAACAGCTGTCTCGCGTGAAGGAACTGAACAATTTACCCTACCATTGGATTCATGATATCTTATATTGGTATTTTCGATCCAATATGGTAGTAACGAGAATGGTCAGTTAGGCATTTTTCACTCCAATTATGGACGTACTGGAAATACTACACATAAACAATGATTATTCGGGCTGAAGATGCTAGACGCTTGCCATGATGAATGCCAAATGGAAATGAAGTGACTAATATTAAATTGATCAGGTGCTTTCTTTAAGGCTCGGTGAAGAAACAGCAATCGTGCAGCCTCGAAAGGCTCTATTGTCTTGTCACAACGTTTATCTTCTTTACTTCATACCAAGTGAGATAGAAGATTAATGGAGGATATTTCAGGATTGCTTCTTTTAGTTGACACACCATGCTTGCGACAATAAAATCATTTCAATGCAATGAGTAATGGTGATGAGTGATACTACTCTTTTGTAACCAACATACTCGATCGGCAGCACAATCAGCTTAGATTTGACGTGTTTACTTCGTTTGCTCTAATCAAATATTAATGTTTTGAAAGCTATTATTGCATTCGCCCATAACCCGACTGACACACTCTTTATGATGACGCAAGATAATATCGATGTCACCAGTCTTTGAAACCAAAGGCACCAAAATTGCACCTGAAGTGATAGAAGAAAGAACGTAAAGAAGCTGGTTGATAGTTCTTGACAATGCATTCGTTTGGCAAAGCAAATAATCAGCTTAGATTTGACGTGTTTACTTTACTTTGTTTGCTCTAATTAATTATTATTTTTTATGCAAGCTATTTGAATATCTTGATAGATATTATTTTATTCATTCGTTAACCGACAGGATAAATGCAGGATAGGTTTGAGCGGTGGAGATTCACTCTTCATGACGACGCAAGGCAATATTTGACGAACAATTGACTGTTTGGTACTCATTTGTCAAAGCCACGAGCGCTGCAATTTGACGTGTGTACTTTAATTTGTTTGCTCTAATAAATAAAAAATGAAAGCTATCTGAATTGAATGATGAATAAATATTATCGAATTCGTTCATAAACCCGACAGATTGAATTTAGGATAGGTTCGGCGAGTGATGGAGATAACTCTCCATGACGATGCGAGACATATTTTGTCGTCGATGTGGTTTGCCACTCTAGCTAAATTCCCACAACAGCATATCATGACCACTACCAAAATCAGTGTCAAGGTACTCGGCATGGCAAGGGTGGCTTTCATGGACGATGTCGGAGATAAAGAGAGCCATCAAGAGATGGTCGAATCGTTACATCTCGGGTTCCTTCTCGCTTTTATAGTACATTCGACTTTGAGTGAAATGGTCAATTCAAAGACATTAATGTCTTTGTTAGTCACGAGAAGTCAAACGTACAGAAAATTGGACTCTCAGTGCGGAGTCCTTTTTTTGTTGCCTAGTAGATGGTGGAACGATTTTTTCATGGCTTTTGTTGAACGATGACGCGAACCGTATCTTTTGGATCTTTACTCCCTATTAACGAAGACTACCAAAATCACATGAGTTACCTGTGTTACTTCGTATTGATAGCAGTAGAAATGTTGCGTAGGAATTAGTATTCTTGGGAGCGTCGCCGCCCACCCATCAAAAACCGGTGCTCACAAAACAACCCATCGTTTCACAACAACACCGACACCATGGCGCCCAAGAAAGGATCCTCCAAAGCCAAATCCAAGACCCCCGTCGCCAAGGCCCCTGCCAAGGCTGACCCCCTCTTCCCCTCCAAACCACGCTCTTTCTCCGTTGGTGGCGCCGTCCGTCCCCAAGGCCGTGACCTCTCCCGATTTGTCAAGTGGCCCAAATACGTCCGTATCCAACGCCAACGTGCTGTTCTCTACCAACGTCTTAAGGTCCCCCCTTCCATTAATCAGTTTACCAAGGCCATTGGAAAGAACGAAGCTGCCAGTGTCTTCACATTGTTGAACAAGTACCGCCCAGAAACTGCCGCAGCAAAGAAGCAACGCATTAAGGAGACAGCTGCTGCTGTAGCCTCCAAGAAAGACACTCCCGGAAAAGTTCCCCATCAACTCAAGTTCGGACTTAAGCATGTAACCACTCTCGTTGAAGAGAAGAAGGCCTCTCTTGTCCTCATTGCTTGCGATGTAGACCCCATTGAGCTTGTCATGTGGCTCCCGGCCCTCTGTAGAAAGATGGAAGTTCCCTTCCTTATTGTCAAGGACAAGGCTCGCCTTGGAACCCTCTGCCACCAAAAGACCGCTGCAGTTGTAGCTCTCACCACCGTAGATAAGGCAGACGAGGCACAGCTCAAGATCTTCCAGAACCTAGGATTGGAGAAGTTTAACAAGAATGCCGACTTGGTGCGAAAGTGGGGTGGTGGAATTATGGGTCTCAAGACTCAA
Organism: Cyclotella baltica; assembly: GCA_036939635.1. Lineage (NCBI taxonomy): Eukaryota > Bacillariophyta > Thalassiosirophyceae > Thalassiosirales > Thalassiosiraceae > Cyclotella > Cyclotella baltica. The sequence goes on along the minus strand of JALLAY010001454.1, from coordinate 1,525 downwards.
GCCAAGTTGAACAAGAGGGCCAAGGCCATTGCCGCCGAGGAGGCCAAGAAGGCTGCCAGCCTCAAGCGTTAGATTGTTTAGTGCAGTAAGCCTTAAGAACATACGGTTCATTATGAGCAATATAATTCATATGCAACGAGGGAGTGTCTTGGCTATGCCTGCCTCCTGTTGACTTGCTTTTGCAACAAATTCACTTTGTACTAAATAGTAGATTGAGGTGTGCATGACCCTGCCTGGTGGTGGGCTGAGGCTTCAAACCTTAGGGGGCTTAGCGGCCCAGTTGTTCGATTCAACCTTGCGCACGTAGTGTTTCTAGTGTCAAATGCATCAGTAGATAGATAGAAGACATGTGCAGTAATTTTTGATCACCATCTTCTTCTGCATTCAGGGAAAGTTTTCTCACCAGCACTAGTTTGGAGTCATCCAGGCAATAAATCACTGGATGTAATGGTAGAGGAAATGGGAAATATCCTCACTACATAGTTGCCTTAAGTCTTCCTCGTGACCATAGCCTTTTGCCTTTGTGCTTCCATTGTTCTGCTGAAGGAATATAATATTTCAAACTAGAAGATTTCAACAGAATTACATGCAGTCAAATAGTAATAAAAATTGAAGTTTAATGGTCTCATAAGTATCATCTGTGAACACAGTAATAAAAACAGCAACAGTGAATCCCATATTATTTGTCCTTCCTTAAAGTCATCGCTCCTGTTGCATCATGATCATCTCGCATCCGTGCAAAAAGATCCACTGCATACTAATCATGACTATCTGAAAATAATTTTGTAGCAACAAAAACAAACGAGACTACATCTGCAGACTTGAATCAAGCCATATGGTATCATGCAGCAAACAGATAGCAGCTGTTGTTTCAATCAGACTCATTGTTTTTACTGTCTTCATGCAAACTCTATCAGTATGGATACAACTACTGCTTCTATTGGGCATCTATTTCATCCAGATCTCTTGCTTCCCCTACATCCATTCCAACACTCTAACTGCACTACGATTGTCTCATTTTATCGTCCACCACCTCTATCGACAGTTCTATGCTTGTCAGTCCAAGAGATGATGACATGGAAACCAGCCCTATTATCTTCAGGCGACATGTCCCGACTTGATTTTTTCCACACAAAGCAATTCAAATTATTTAGTGCTTTGTTAGTAATTTTCTTTTGCAAACCACTGCATGATTCTTGACCAATACAAGGTAACTCAATCCCGCCCTGCTCTTGCATCTTGCAGACTCTTCAGACCATTTGGTGGTTGGTTCCAAGTTATGCTATTGGCTTACGGCTTCACCGCTTCACCTCCAAACAATGCTTATCTGGGTTTTAAATTAATTCCATCGATTCCATCCTCTCGTAGTGCAATGATAACTCATTCTCACTCATACTCGCCAGGAATTCGAATCTCCCACCACTCTATCAACTTCCTCTGCTTCTACATGGGCATAGAACGATAAACTAAAGATACGAAACGATGTCGAAAACCTTGAAATTTTAATTTTAGTGCTTGCCCCATG
>JALLAY010001453.1:0-10453 GCA_036939635.1 Cyclotella baltica | reverse complement strand
CATAAATAGGAATCTGTAATAATAGTAAAAGTCGGAAGGGTATTATGAAATTAAGGTTGACCTTAGCTCCACCACCATAAACCATGAGCCTTTTTGGGCTTATGTTAGGTAACGAAAAGGAAAAGAAGGAGGGAGAGAGGAAAAAGAGGAGAGAGACGATACTGAAAGAGAGTACAAAAACAATTCCCCCACACTTACCAGCACCATCCATGTTATTTATTTCTAGAAGATGATGAAACGTCGTAAGAATGTACTGACTGAACTGGAATCAAATGATTATGGAGCACTGCTTTATCTTTTGCTGCTATCAGTGTCTTAGTTTTTCAATTGCAGAATAAAATGGTCGGCTTACTTTATTATTGTATTGTGAATCCACCAATTGAGTACTGACATTAAGATTTGGTATTAATAATTAATAGCAAATTTTCACAGCCATAATGAACTCCATTGTCACAACTTCCAGTAATAACTTCCACCAACGTCTTCATCTGCCAACAATAAATTTCCAACCACCGTACCTCACCGTACAATGATCAATCGTATCACACAATGATTGACAGAAGTAATTTACTGCAGGCATTACCAACAGATCGCCATTGTTAACCAAAACGTCATTCCAACAACGTACTATGCAAGAGAGGAATTTGATCGGGCAACTCTCATGTATTAAATTCTATTTCTTTTTCTTTGTTGTAGACTTTAAAAGCAGAGTACTTCTTAATTCTTAAATCAGAATGTGGCTTTAGATGATGGCAGAGGGTGTGATTTAAATTTGAGCCTGTAGTTGCAGCGTTCTAAAACCAACCAACAAAATTTGGTCGGTGTTAATTTGTAATTATTAATCACATGAAACCGGAAGTGAGTAATATCCGGTGCATTTACTAGATGACATGCAAAGGAATTGAGACACTCACACTTTGATTTCGTTATCACAGCCGCCTTAAATGCGGTGTGGCATTGGTAGGTTGCATAGGTGGCTAGACAGGTGCCTCGTCATGGTTTGATTTTATTGATCATGATTTACGGTGGTTAATTGGAGAGTATGGTCATGGTCGAAACGACGTTCGTTCGATGGTTCGATGGTTGCTTTGATAAACGGTTGATGGTTGATAAGGTTGATGGGTCTGTTGATGTCACGTACGTAAACCTGTTGATTTTGTTTAAACGCGAGTCAAGCCTTCTGAGGGGAATTTAATCTACTGGTTCCTATGTTAATTTCAGGTATAGACATGCTCCCAACTAAACCAACACACCTTTCAATCGGGAAGGCTTAAAATCAATCATTCCTTCGCGTTAGCCTGTTGGGCCTAGATTAAAATTGAAGATGTTGTCATATTATATCTAAAAGTGACCTCAACTTGGCGGAATTAAGGGAACTTAAACCTTATTAAGGTCGAAGCTACATAAATAGGAATCTGTAATAATAGTAAAAGTCGGAAGGGTATTATGAAATTAAGCTTGACCTTAGCTCCACCACCATAAACCATGAGCCTTTTGATCCGCCTTTTGATCTGATTCTTTCCATGGTCTTGTTGCAATTTGACGACAAAAAATGGTACTTGGGACTTGGTTTTGATTCTGGATTTGTGGATAGAGATTGAATTGGCGAACAAGTTGAGTCGATCGGTAAAATATTGCTTCAAATGAAAGAGCAGCTCCAGAGCTACAAACTGGTACAAGCGACGCCTTTAAATTCCTTCTAGTTAAAGAGATATTGGCCAGAGTTTGAAAGCATTCATTTGTTTGGTAAGGTACTGGTTTACCCTTGTATCAAGTTGAGCATCCTCACAAATTTTGGTAATTTGTGCTTGTTGGCAGGTATATTTAATAGAGGAGAGTCTGGGCTTTTGAATGGTGGTTTCAAAAGTCCAAAATTCCTTTGTGGTTGCGAGATTTTTGCGTTGGCTTTGACTGATTGTGATGTATGGCATTATTGAACAAAGTATGGCTGCTGCTGAGCAGAGCATCCTTGTGGATTTTAGTTTACCTTAGGTTGCATTGATAAAAGAATTAATTAAAGCAATAGCTGAAGTGCCATTTGTCTTAACATGAAAATTATTAGCAAGATGAACATTAATACCATGGCTCCATCATTCAAAATTAATTAAGGTTCTCTACTACGCCTCATTTTCCATAATAGCTCCCTTGACCATCTTCATATCCACATACTCTTCCACACTGGTAACAAAGCAATAATTCAAAAAAGTCGTGGGAGCCAATGACAATTGGAATACAGCACTGGCCACAAAGAGCGACCAAAGAATCAACTCTTGCGTGGTACCTGCTGGATTTGTAATATTATTGTCGCCAAGATACAGTGCCGCTGCATCGCGGAATACAATTTGGGTTGTTGAGTATGTGATTTGGGCGACACAGAGCCAGGTGTGGAAGCGGATGGAGTCTCTGTAGACACTGTGAATAGTTCAAATAAAATTGTAAAATAATGAATTGAGTGATTCAACAATACAAATACACATAGCACCTACTTACCTAGGAAACTTGGCTCCACTAGCCCCAAACAGCGTCTCATGCAAATTTCTGGGCGGTGCCGTGACAGATCCACCACCCGTAAAGAATTTCTCTCCCCAGTCAAATATGGACGGACTGGAATTAAACTTGTCCATCAATTGAGGATCCTGATACCTCGGTGGCAACAGCGTGGCCTCTCCATTCTGCTTATCCATGACAAGTGTCGGCAACAGCATTTGTTTAATGCTGTTCATTTTCCAAGCATTGAACAGAGCCCACATGAGACAGAGCAATTGCGAAAAGATTGTAGAGTACAAAACCCAGGGACTGGAAAAGAACTCCCCACATGACTCAAAGGCATTGGCCGACGCGGCCGAAACAACATCATGCGTCAAATCGACGGAATTGTCAATGGCAATAAGGGGAATGAGTGGTAGCCAAGTGAGTGGTGACAGCTCCACAATTTCTTCGAGGTTGTTGCCAAATATTTCGGCAAAGTAATACTCGACGGCAAACGATGTGGGCAAGTTGAGTGTGTTCATCATGCGCTCTCTGATGATGAGGCACTCGCCGGCCCTCTCGGTGTCTCCCTGGGTGTACTCAGTGAGCAGGCCTGAGAAGCTTTTTAAATCTTGGCTCTGCGGCGCTGATCTGAGAGCCTGAATCATTTCCTCTTTAGTAACAATGCCATCGCCATCAGCATCAACCACCATGGATTGAACCTGCAAGGCCGCAGCCAGCTCTTCCAGCGTCACCTCGCCATCTCCATCTGCATCAATAGCCAGATCCGAGATCTCCGACAGCTTTTGCACTCGTTGAAGAACAGCCCCCACGACGACCCCCGCAATGGCAAAGAAGAGAATCCCCACCTCGAAAAAGAAGGTGTGCAGAAACTCAAAGGTTTCGAGCAACAAATCCTCCTCCCCCAAAAACTCCTCTNAACTCAAAGGTTTCGAGCAACAAATCTTCCTCCCCCAAAAACTCCTCGGATAGCTTGCCAACGATTTGTCCCAATGGTCCTCCCGTGACGACCGTCGAGAGGAAGAGGCCCACGAATCCCAGTCCGCCCACTTCAGCTAGCATGGAGTCGATGACGGGTAGAATGGGCTTGGGTGTGTTGTGTTTGACGTTTTCAATGGTGTTTTCCCAGGTTACTAGGAGGGACACAATGCTCATCATGGCTAGGATTGACCACAGTGTGGGATTGTGCAGGGAGGAATTTATGTCGAAAATGTTGAAGTTATTGTCTGTTGATGATAACAACGTGGACATGGAGGATGAAATGCTGGTCGGTTCTAGCTGTTGCCAGGCAGACTGTAATGGCAATGGTGTGGCAGATGCATGTGCATCCACAGCTTCAATTGAAGGCATGACGTTAAAAGCTCTCAATGCACTGTGTCTTCTTGATGATGCTGCTGCCGATGATGCTGTCTTGCCTGTAAATCTGCCCTTGAAAGCACCCGGCATAGCAGATGCTCTGCAACGAGAAACGGGAGGGGTAAATGATGTGAATGCGTTCACATTCAACAAAGTCGACCCTGTCAGAAGCAGAGCCCATAATGACAGTGGCAACTTTCCTTTTAAGATTAACGTTGACTTCATTTGTGCTTTATTGCTGTTATTATCTATTTGCTGCGGTGTTTTCGAGCCTTCGTCCGCTGCCGTTGCCGTTGACCTTGCATCGTGAAAATGAAATGGTTGTTGCTTTCACGTCGTCATGCTCAACATGATCGATATCTTGTCTCTGCTAAGATGGTATTTATAGTGAAGATACGATTCATTTTCGCGCATCAAAATGAGATTTCAAGGAAAACTAATTTAAACGCGCAGAGTAAAATCTAACTTTTTTACTATTCGAACAATCTTAGTCCCCGTCTTCTCTCACTGACGTCAGTCGTATCCTTTCATGTCTTCGATCGGACTCCGTGTGTAAAACTCGTCGATTTCAATTGTCCCTTCGCGTTTTCTTGTTGAGGATCAAGATTCGATCTAGATCATTTATTTTCTAGGAAATTCGATAAGCTTCGAAGTGGGTCCGTTCTTAAAGCGCGGCATAAATAACATCATGCCCAGCGGATAATCCTGGTGGTCCCAAATGAACACGTTGTGGTTTTACATCCATGTGCAGAAAAAGGGGCATCTATGGTCCTTTCTTTTATCTTGACCCTGCATTTGACTGACAGTTGATCATTCATACGGGTAGATAGGTCCCGATCTCGTCCCAACACTCTGGCGGGAAATGAGATTGTCCCGGGATTGGACGTCTTGGAACAAGATTTTCAGGGGCGAGATTGAGCTGGGAATCACAGATGAGATTCTCGCCACATTATGTCAGAGAGTCATTGCAATTTGACCATTTTCATGCTGTCAGCGGACAGCTCTTGGTCGCGACCCAAAATGGCACGCGATTCTCCTTTATTTTAAAATTCGAATTATCTAGAGCAAGTCAGTAAAATAAACGATCTTTGCAATGGTGTAGCAACATCAATTCGCCGTCGATTGGATATCCACAAGTTACATTGTTGTGCAGAATCGAAATGGGTACATTGCTAGTGCATTAGTTTACTCTGATTTAGTTTACATTCAGCAGCACGCGCTTCCGAAGTTATTCTGGTCGTTTCGTGCTCAAAATAATGTCGAAAAGAGCTTCCGAATTCACATCCTCTGTCAGGAGCAACCGTAGCCGAAGAGTAACACGCAGCATACAACAAGAACTATCATGCGCGTATTGTTGTTCCAGCATCCCTCTCATTTCTGACCATGCCATTGTCTATCCGTGCGAGTGCAGTGTTTGTATGGAGTGTTTGGTCACACTGCTAGCACCGAGAAATAAAGATGTTGAGTGTTTAGCATGCTGCACGTCGATTAATGGCCATCTATTTCATAAAGCCCGAAGCCCTAGATCGGCAATAGTGAAATATGATCAACCCGAGCAGCAGCAGTTTGTTGTCAATGAGAAGAGCTGGTTGCGGCAGCCATTGAAATCTCTTATGCTTGCAAATAAACCCCTGATTGATAATCCACCGGATGGTGCCTGCGAAATGTCATTGCTTTATGGAGTGAGATACATCAAAGAGGCCAATCAATCGAAATGGACTCTCAAAAAGAGTATCATTCCACTTACGAGGTGTAATTCGGATGCACCGGGCCGAGCTTTCTGTCAGCGCATCTGCCAGTTTGGAGCCTTTCTTTGTCCTATAGCTACACAGTCCAGCAAGAAACCTTATAGTCAGATGATGGCACTTGCTCCAGAACAATTTATAAGACAAAAGGCAGAGACACTTACGCCGTTGACTTCAATTCTGTTTGGATTAGCCACAGCGAAGACAGAGATTGATGTTCCTACAGTCATCCGACCTATTAGTGGCGATCCAAACCAAACTGCAAGTGAGAAAGCCATGGCACGCAAAACACAATCTGAGTTTGCCGCCATAGCCTCGGCAAGTGATTTGTTGCTACGTACCACTGTTGACCACCCATGCGAATTTCAGTTGATGCTAAATCGGCGCTTGAATATGGTGGATTTACGAAGAGATGACAGAGACTTGCTGTCCATCTTTCGAATCATTCCATCCCGGTCATACAGCCGTGCTGATCTGGCTAGAAAAGTGATGGAACAGATGAGTCAGCAAATAGATGTTGGAGAGAATGAATTGCATATAGTGCTTACCGACAATGTATGCTTCAAAGCATTAGCCAATCATGACCCCACCAAAATCGGCATCAAACAAACCACAAAAGTTATTGATGTGGTCATTACTGAAGCAATGCTGAAGGAGGCTGGGATCCTATCAGATGATGGCACCCAAATTCTGCTCTCCACAGAGCCATCCAATTCCTGGGAGGAGTTAAGAAAAGACAAACAAACTGCTAAGAGATTGACTTCGCCAACAGCTAGAGACATTGATGCTCTTACCGAGTGTGTTGCTGAGTCGATGCAAACTGCAATCAACGACATACTGAGTGGCAATCTGGCTGTTGGGAAGAAGAGGTTGCGCAGTGCCAGGTTCATCGACCGCCAAACCAAAGGGGAGCTGCTATCGAGAAGTGGTGTCTCTGTAACGGAGATGAGTACAGATGATGTTGAGGCAATGATCAGTTGTGATTATGTCAATGAAACAGACAACAGCAATAAAGCTCAACCAGTCATGTCAATGCAGCTCATCAATAAAGATTTGGCCAAGACAAGCACAATCAAACTTCTTGCTGACTATGTACTCGCCGTTCAAAAGAGGACACTCAATCGAATCGAAGATCCCGCAAAGAGAAAGAGCTGTCTGATGGCGAAGGTTGGCTCCTTCATTTTATGTGATGGGCAGCCAGCCGCTCAATTTCAGTCTTTGCTGGCGGAAGATGCAAACACTGATGACCCGCAATATGGCGGTATCAAATGCTTCTTTGGTGCCTTTCACACCATACTCAAAATGCACAATGCAATGGGTAAGATATTTGATTATATATTCAAGGTTGTGTTTGCAAAATATAGACGCACCTTGGCTCGAATACTATACATTCAATTCCCTGGAGATGCCAGGCAAATCGAACGAGAGTTTCCAGAGTTGCTGCAGGCAATGTACATGTCTGCAGCGAAGTATTTCTACTTGCTAAACAGACGAGCTCCATCAGTCAAGGAGCTGCATGAATACATGCTGCAGCGCGGCGAGAAATATCCGGTTGTAGCGCTTCTAATCCTTTACGCTCGCTTTGCCGAGGTAAACAAAATGATGAAGATGTCTGAAAGGAAACTGCCGCGGGGTAATCGGGAGCTCTACTTTCAGACACTGAGGATTGTGCTATCCCTGTTTACAATCACTCACAAAACTGATTATGTTAGACTGATATGCGATTTTTTCATGGTATGGGAATGTGCATCACCTACCATGAGAGCTGTCTTTGACAACTTCCTCTTCTGCCAAGTCAGCTCCACCGGTTTCCCTGTCATGTCTGACTTATTTGTAGAGCTACAAATCAAGCGCACACGATATGATGTGGGAAAAGTAGACTACCGCGGGATCGACATTGACTTGGAAGCCTCTCTCTATAAGAACTCTGTTGAGAGACCAATTGATGGAACAATAATTGAGAGACTAAGAACTGGAGGAGAAGAAGACAGCAAGAATAGATCTCAAACTCACATTGACACCACTCCCACCTCTCCCATTCTAAAGCTCTTTGAATTTTTCTTCGAGTCCCAGTTCTTCCATCCAACAGAGCCACCCATTGTCGGACGAAACAAGGAAGATAACAGCCCAGTTTATGCTGAAGAAGACAGCAACGTCACTCATGATGGAGAACATCTGAACCGTAGAGTTCTTTATTTTCCATTGAGTGGTTGTGAACGGGCCGAGCAATACATGCAGCTGAATGAACTTGACCACAAAAGAAAAGTGGGTAGGAGTGAGCAGGATGTTGACTTGAAATCCATCCCGGTGTCTGGTGCCGGTTTGACAGAGCTAAGAGATAAAGAGGTAGATCGAAAAGTCTCAGTAGATTCTGATAGGCTGATGGACATCATGAACAAACCACAACTAGTCGAAGAGATACAAGAAACTCACTTTACTCTGGTGATTGACTATGATTTTGATGACCCAGAACCTAGTGGATTAAGCAGCAAGAACAAAAACGCATTAGTGAACATACTAATTGAATTGAGGCGCAAGTATTTTGAGATTGACGACGAAGCCAAGACTCACATTGAAGAGGCGGTGAAAAGAGAGTTTGATGACCGGTACCAAGCAGAGCTTTCAATGACGGAGATACTCTCATTGAACATTTACCAGCTCAGTGATGATATTCTATGTAGGCAAGAGTACTCAACACCCCCGGTGGTGGATTGTAACGTATAAGTTATTAGATTGTATGGTATTACATTTGCTCATCATCACTAAACGCATCGGCAAACATTTCTTGTGAGTTGTTATGAACTGTTTCGGAAGCAGCAGGCAATGGTGGCATAGGCTCTTCATCATTGTCACTTGAAGCTGCTTCTGATTCTGCTTCAGCTTCTGTTTCACCATTGCTGTCGTTTGTAGCTGCGACTTGATTGTTATTAACCGGTAGCTGCAAAGACGAGCCGCGGCTCTGTTGCCATTGCAGTAGAGTGTTGTTGAATCTCCCACTGTTCAACATTTGCAAAAACAGTCGATTTTCTGCGTCAGCATCTCCGTCAGAGGACACAATATTTAGAGTTGTCTCGGTGCGTGTGAGGTTCTGCCTCGTGTGAACCAGCATTAATTGTTCTCTAGGAAATGTTGTTGAGTCTACCCCAGGAGCAACAGAGAGTGTGTGTACAGTCCTCTCAAAAGTATTGAACAGATTGCTGCGTGCCCTCTGAGCAGCCCTATCATCAAGATGGGATTGTTCAGTGATTTGTTCGGTCTGCTTCCTCCTAACAGTCTGTCTCCTGGTAACACGAGCGCTAGCCGACCGCTGGCCAAGTCTATTAGCATCTAATAGACGGCTGTTGATTGGCTAAAGAAATAAACAATAATAATGTAAGTATTATAACAATATAAAACATATAAATGCAAACAAATTCTCACCTCCTCATCTACATCCCCAGCGGCTTCTGTCTCATCTGCGGCTGCTAATGCAGCCTCATCACGCTCTCTCTGCCGTTTGGCCCTTCTGTTGGCAGTGCGTTTAGCATCAGTAGCTGCTTTCCTGGCGGCTTTTTCAGCCTTTTTCTCATCCCGCTCCTTCTTTGCTTTAAAAGCCTTGTACTTCTTCTTCAAGGCCTTATCCAATCCCTCATCAAATGCTGCCTCCTTTGCTTGAGTAACAGGAGTTAGCCGTCTCCATTCACTGACCTGCTGGTAGCACCAGAATGGATCAGGATTCAGCTTGCCTCTGGCATCCAGCAACTTGTACATTGGAAACGGCAGCTTCCCCCCTCTTTTACCAGAGTACGGAGGATGCAGTTCCTCAATGGAGGCAGAGCTAGTCCAATCAATCTCACGAGCTCGGGCCCTCCAATCCCCCTTCGGACCAACCCCCCTTCTCTTTGATGGTCTGCTACTAACAACTGAATCAGAGCTGCATTTAATCTTGACAGCGATTTGCTTGCCGGCAATCACAGCAACCGGGTCGGATGACACAGAACGAGATGTACGGGAGCCAGAAGATGACGAATCGGAGGTGGCGGTAGCAGTTCCAGGTCCATTTGTTGAAGATCTACCAACAGAAGAGGCTACAATAGCGTTCGGGGCGAGATTTTGACCATCGTCGACTTGTTCCTGCCTTTCGAGCCGCCTTGCATCAAGAGAATTACTTCTCGAGGTCGACGAATGGCTGGGCGATGTACCCAATTCAATTCTGCGTGGCATGGATATCAGCGATACATCCCGCGGGATCAAAAACGAATGACTTTTGACTGTCGAAAGAGATTAGGTAGATCGTACGAATTAACATGAGAATTGCTTGCTTTCGACCTAGTTTTAAAAATTTTTTAAAAGTCAAGATGCACGACAGAAACGCGTGCCATTTTGAGTCGCGACCAAGAGCTGTCCGCTGACAGCATGAAAGTCAGTGACAAGTGACGTATCACATAGGGCTTAAATTCATTAGTCAGATTCAAAATTAACTGGTAGTTGTTAGTGTGGGACTCAAAATTTAGAATGGTTTACATTTGTTGCTCAGAGTCTGGCTTCAGAGTCGCCATTGACACCCTTAAAAGTAAACGATAGAACTACTAGAGTGAAGTGAAGACGATATAGTGATCTAATTGAACCATTTTAAGAATTACTAGGCTCCGCTTCGCTCCGCCTAGCGCTTCGCGATGCTTGATATAATAATAATATAACTGAAATGATTAAAGTACATTCCGTGAAGTTTTTTGGATGACAATGATATGAGTAAGGTCTGATCCATAAGAAAATAAAGCATTTGAGTTCTGAATGGGAGAGTGGATGGTATGAAAAAGAATTGAGAGCCACTTGTGTGATGATTATGTATTTGGTTTCAACTTAATTATGAAGTAAGGTAG
>JALLAY010001452.1:0-10439 GCA_036939635.1 Cyclotella baltica | reverse complement strand
ACCAAAAAAAGGGTCGTGAAATACCCCATGGACACTTGATGTCAAATGTACAGTATACATCTACGCCTCTTTAACGAATAAAATCCTGTACACTCCCAGTATTGGCAATGTTGCTGCTGGAGTGATGATTTGACATTGTCCATGCTCCATCTTGTATGCTTGATTCTTTGTCCGGGATCTACATTGGCTTCCGTCGAAAGATGTTGAAGTGCTCATAAAATCAAACATTTAAAATAACTGCGTCACAGTAGTTTGCGCAGCTAAAGCAAACTCATTATTGTTGAAACTCCACACAGAATTAGAAAATGTCTTACTCCACACTCACCAATAACAAGGCTATCTCGAACCGGCAGAGGTCATTCATCTGAGGCGTACCTCAGATGCGCGCCATCCCTGGCATTGTAAATGAAAGAAGAATTGGAAACGGGGCAAGTTACTAGCGAGCGCTCACTGTGCACCATCGCACTGGGATGCAAACTTCAAACTCAACAATGAAGGACATAAAGAGAGAAGGCGAGCTTGTCTGAAACGTGCATGCGGGCCTGAGATGTGTTTTTTCTTTATCTGTGGGAACACGGTTCCGACAGGACTGCCGTTCATCGTCGCCGCGACAAACCGTTCATCACGCACGTTCTGGCCCTATCGTCATGGCTCTTCAATGGCTTGCTTATTAAGTATTTATGATTGCCTCTCGATGCGATATCTGTCTCATTGCCCATTATTCCATTTAACTTGTCGTCAAAATTGAAAGCATCTCGCAGAACCGAAAGAACCTCACCATGCGTGCTCTCGGAGTATTTCTCACCACTCTCGTAACCAGCATCGCGGCCGAACATTACCCCAACCTGTACAATCCTGAAATATCTCACATCATTCATCCTCTACCACACACATACATATCACCCGATGACCTACCCCAATCTTTCACATGGGAGAATGTCAATGGCAACAGCTACCTAACTCGCATGAGGAATCAACACATACCTCAATATTGCGGATCATGCTGGGCACACTCTGCCATGAGTGCGCTGTCGGATCGAGTCAAAATCGCTAGGAGTTATATCGGTAGACGCCGTTGCCACGAAAATAATAATTTAAAGTCTGATGACGAGGGGATATTGCAAGGACTGGGTCCTCCACCAGGTCCAGATATTGATCTTTCGGTCCAATATTTGTTAAACTGTGGAATTCCCAATGCAACCTCGGAATATCCCCATCATTTATCTTGTCATGGGGGTAATTCTTTATATGCCTATGAATATATCCATAGTACTTTGGGGTTTGTGCCTGAAGATACCTGCTTGGCTTACATTGCTTGTTCTAGTGAAAGTGAGGAGGGATGGTGCCCAGAGGTCCAGGGTTTGACTACTTGTGATGCTTGGAATGTATGTAGGACTTGTGATTCTTTTAGCAAAAAGGGGATCGAGGGGGGAAAGCTAGAATTGACTGGTGGAAATGAAGGAAGTGATGACACGGAAGAGAGGGATGCATATGGGTGTCGAGCCATTCCCCCAGGGTGAGAACAGTGTCCTGCATATTAGACAGCTCTGGGTTGCTTTGCATTCACCCATCTATCTTATTGGCACGTCACGTAGGTCTATTCCAAATGTAACCATTCTCGAATATGGAAGTATTGAGCCAGGAAACATTCATGCCGTGAAATCTGAAATATATGCCAGGTGCGCCTTATTTGTAGTTTATTAGCTGAGCTTTTGTTTGGTATGGTATGCTCTCACCAACTTGTGCCCTCCCTCTTCTCACGCTTCTTATAGGGGACCAATTAAAACATCCATAAACGCTGATTATCTCAGAAACTATACAGGAGGCATACTTGGATCAGATGACAATCCAGCCTTGTATAATTCTAGTCATAACCATGGAGTGTCTATTGTTGGATGGGGTTATGATGAAGATAGAGATAAACAACATTGGATTGTGAGGAATAGTTGGGGTGTTTACTGGGTAAGCGTATTATTGCATTGCTCGCCAGCCAACCTGCTTCTTTGCTTAATCCTCAACTTATTCATCATGACTTAATAGGGGGAAATGGGTTTCTTTCGAATTGAACTGGGTCGCAATCTCCTCGGAATTGAAGATAATTTTGCTTGGGCCACACCTGCTCAGTGGACAGCTTCATCTAGTGACTGCAATAATCATTATGTCGACCCCTCTGAGGATATCATGGCAGTGCTTCGCCGTTGAGGTACATCACAGGTTTTGTCATGTACTAGATGTTGTTGAATATTCTGTAAACTTATGTATGTTAAGTATTATTCATGAGGAAAAATCAAATATCCTAATTATTTAAGTTACTGACTTATGCGCACCAGCTTTCAAGTCAACGGTCTATTTAACTTTGCAATTCAATAAATAACTTGAATTCAAGAAAAGTAAATGAAATTAGAAGGATCCATTGATTACATATTTACCTTAACTTAATCGTCATTTTCTCGCATACCTCGAAGGGCTGCGATTAACTCTTCTTCTCGTCCACTGAATTGTATCATAATGGCGTCTACTTCGTCAATTTCATCTGGAACCACTCTTCTTACTAAAGCCTCAACCTCTGCTCTATATGCATTAAATCTTTGCTTCCCATCTGGATCATCTGTTGACGATGATAAACTGGTCGGTGTTGATTGCTTGTTATTCATCAGAGAAGACACTCTGTCATCTGAAGTTGTTTGCTCTGTGCCTGTGTAGCTAGAATAATTTTCGGTGTAGGAACCTGACGATGTCGACCTTGATTCAGTTGCGTTAGAAACATACTCGTAGACAACTGCTCCATCAGGAACCTCGTAGACAACCACGCCATCAACCACAACATCGGCCTCCTCGTAGACAACCGATCCATCAGTATCTTCGTAAACAACCTCATATGTATCAGCTACTACACATGATGCATTGAAACAATTAGTGCTACTATCCTCTTCCTGATCAACTTTTCTGGCCAAAATAGAACATTGCAACTCCAGAGTTTCCCCAGTCTCTGGAAAAGATATCGTAATGCCCTTCCCTTCAACTCCCTTAAAATCCAAGTTGCGATGCCTACAAGTCCAAAACCAAGACCCAATCGTCAAAGAATTGAGCGCAAACAAATAATTCATCCAGCAAAGGACAACTTCATATTGTTCCATTGATGATATTCGTGGTTTCAAGATATCAATGCACCGTGTAGCTGCAGAACCTCTATTGTTATCCTGATAGTTATACCCCACATGTGCGTACTCTGGATCTGGAAAACGAGAATTCATTTCGGACATGAAGATGGCTCCATAAATTCCCAGTTTCTTCTCTGTATTTAACACTTGTCGTGCATTAATTGATGATTCTTCGGTAGTTTGTCCAGCGAATTTTAATTCGGCACATTCTACTTTCTGCAATACGTGGTTTAGAAGTTGTTCGCGGCTTGTGAAGGAATGTTCTTTGCTGACTTTAACAACTTGATATTCAACTTGTTCCTGATTACTTTCGAGCACGAGAGGTAGTTGACGCAATGCAACCTGAATAAGAGTGTTGCGGATCCTCTCTGCGGCGCTGTGGGAAGTAAGACTGAGATGGAACAAATCCTTTGGGTGTAGGAAACAATAGATCTCGAGGCCGGTAGCATTCAATACCATGTCAAATGTAGGGGTTTCAGTTTCCATGATCATATCTTGAACTTGAGCTGTTTCGTTGGAATGCAGAATGATAGGCTGCTATTTATCTACTGGAAGGTCTGGACTGGGGTAGGTTGACCTAGATACACCGTTGACTTGATTGTGGTTGGTCGGTTGTCAAATAATTATGATCTATTTTATGACAGCCGCTGCAGGCTCTGCAGCGCTTTTTAGTGTTGGTCTTGCTATGGTGCTCATAAGATTGGTGCAGGGGCTGGTGGGCTGGTCGGTTGATGACCTACACCGTTGACTTGATGGTGATGGGATCGGTCGTCGGTTTATGGTAGGTATNGCTCGTCGGAGGTTCATGGTGATCGATGGTGCGGGTGGTTGATGAAAAGAAAAACTGGCGATATCTCAAAATGGATTTTTGTGGATACCGCCGTCTGGCCGGTCGGTCATCCGAGTGACAAGGTAAAGAGCTCTTATACTGGAAATAGGTTAAACGGCCTTAAATGCAATGGGTTTGATAGAAACTTATCATGCCTTGCACTCGGAGTGGATTGTTTATTTTGTCTAGCCAATTTCTTACGTAGGTGACGCCGAGCTGCTTTACGACGCCTGCATTCAATTTTTGATGCCAATTGTTTCATTTCGTTGCATGTCTTGTGATGACATTTGGCTTGGCGTCTCCAAAAGCATTAAGTTGTTTTGGATGGAACTTCTTTGACACAAAAGTCTACTCGTTTGTCCTGTGTTGTTGTTGCATTATTTATTTTGTTATTTTGTGAACAGCAAGTTACATGATTGAGAAATGATGTTGTTCGTTGAGAGGGAGGGGTGTACAAGGTTGTTATACTAGGCAAAAGGCAGTGACTTTCAGAAGGAATTGATTTGGTGGGGAATTGTTGTTCCCGCTCACATAGAGATGAAATGTCAGTAGAGTTATTGTTGCTGTAAAATAGTAGTAGGAGATCAAGATCAAAGTCATTGATGATATGGATTTGGAATGGAGAGGGGTTGATGGGAAAGATGTTGTGGAGTCATTACGGTTGGTGTGGGGAACAAACTTGAAGGTGTCGTATCCGTTTGATTGATAATGGGCACATGTGTCGTGCCAAACGCGACAATTGGTTAACCAGATGTTGGTCTGTAGTTTGAAGCATTTGGAATGGTTGGCGTGATGCCATGAAGATGTTGGTGTATTTTATTTGGTTCGATGTTCATTTTTACGGACCGATTTAGCCGAAATGACGGGCAGCGACGGTGAAGAAGGAACCATCTTAACGAGCTTCTACAAATCCGCGGGAATGACAGAAGAATGGTAGTGATGCTACACAATGGCAGCCGCCAGGAGGTAGCTCTCTCGATGGTAAAGGGCTCTAACCTGCAGCACTCGTGTTAACGATGAAAATCTTTATTTTATGAGGAAACTACAAGAGCATGCAAGGCAGGAGAACAGAGTGGAAGTTCAACTCGAACTTCAAAGCTGACAACAGCATCAGTGGGCTGATCTGGTTTGGACGGATGCGATTTTGCCCGGGAGCCACCCGAACAACGAACGGACAAGTTTGTGTGTGGTTTGTCGGAATAGGGAATTCAGTGTGCTTCTTTTTCATGGCGCTGGGGTAAGTGAGCGAGACGGACCTACGAACGCGCGTGGTCGTTTCTTTTGGGCGGTTTCTCGACTCTCGACAAGACAACAACAACATCTCGGACTCAGACATAGCCTTTTGATTATAGGGCGCTCCGAATTGATGTTTGGGGCTCATTTCCGCCCCAAATCCGCCCCTTTCACAGCCCTTTTCCTACGTCGGAACCTGTAAAATCTGCATAGTACTTGACGTACTTTTGTTAATTAAAGTAATGTCTTTTTTCACACAATCAATTATGGTTCGTTCTCCCATGACATTTTATGACGATTCACCATCGCGACATCAGATCGAGCTACCAGAACCACAAATCTACACGACCAGAGCCGCCACCGCCGAAACCAATGCAAATGAAGCCGCAGCTTAACAATTCAATTGAAAAGAGAAAAAAGAAACAATGCTTCTCCCCCACGAACTAGACTCTAGTATATTTTTTACAAGACTACAGAATAACGACCGGCCGCCTTGTTGTTCTTCTTTGCCTCCCCCTTCTGTTCCATCATTATTTTATCATTCATTAAGCTGGTGAATTGTTGACTCAAAATTTGTCTTCGATTTGGCTGTTTTGATTTGTTTCGGCCGCCAGATGTTATTTCTTGTTTCTTATTATTTCGCGGTCGGCTGATTGTTGTATCGTCATTGGTTCTGTCATGCCTTGTCATAATTCTGTTTTTGGATTCATTTTCACTTGCTTCGAATGTTGCTGCTGCGTGCTGAATTGACTGCTGTTGCTGGTGAGTTTCTTTGACTTGATTGTTACGTGTTAATAACCACTCATTCGGCTCGTTTACTGCGTGTTTTAGCGGTTGTGGGAGATTAAGCGGGGATGAGGGAACATTGCGATCTGTGAGTACCAACGCATTGTCTTGTCTTTAAACCAATTTTACCCCTCTCTTTGTAGCGCTGGCCGGGTGTTTTACAATATTTGCGCTGTCCTGTGGAGCTGCGATCTGTGAGTACGACTGCATTGTTTTGTTTCTAAACCGAATAATGAATACAGATGAATACTCATGTATCCTGCTGCCATTTTTCTAGGTCCGTGGGGAACAACGCCATGAACTCCGCACCCGTTTTATACACACTTACGAGCAAATGCTTGGTGTGGTAAAGACATGGGGGCGATGAGGTAAGTAATATTTGTTACCGTACAAGGAAGTTGCTGCGACAATGTACTCAACTTTTTCTCCTTCCATATTCCAGGTCTGTTAGATACAAACAACACCGCGGCTGTTAATCGACGTTCTTCATCGATATCGTATCATTGTTGCTTTGGGCTGAGAGGGTAGACTGGGCAGTTGCATTCTTTCGTATGTGGGCGTATTTAGTTTGAGTTAAGTTTGAGATGCCATAATGATATACGGGAGGTAGAGGTGAGTTACATTCAGCGGAACATGCTTTGTCTTGATTAGTACCAACCACATTTTAAATAACTACTAATGTTATCCTCTTCTTCTTATTTTTTCACCAGTTGAATCAATACCGGCATAGGAATATGTGCAACTCATGACGAAGGCAAAGGAGGAGGTAAGGAGTTCGTGTTGATGTAGGACGTGAGGCTTTAAGGTACAGAAGGAGGAGGAGGTGTAGGAAGTGAGCAAGGTTCTTGCAGGCAGAGATAATCTAGCTGGGTTAGGATGTAGATCTTTAATTACTCTAAAAGCACGTCATATATCTGACAATCACGGCAGTACATCACACGGTTCATCAAATGCTGTATCGAAAGTATGCTAAATAAGCTTCAAATCAACGGTAGAAGGTAAAAGAATTGCTTAGAACAGCCAGGAAGCTCATAGAATAGTTGAAGTTGTGGGAGTTACCATGCTGCTCTCAATGACCCCATGAGCCCAATTTGGGGCTAAAATGCGCCCCACAAGAAAGGTGTCAAAACTTAAAAGCCACGGAGTCTCGCGCCTCGCGCCCAAGATTCAGGGGCGTTTATCTGTGGCGTCGATCGCTGCGAAAGCAATGATGAGAGCGCCGCAACGCATCATGCGATCACATACGAGTTGATGCATTGAACAGAATGAATCAATCCGATCGATCGATTTGATTGGTGCACCACAATGCTATCATAATATTGAAGTCAACAACAAACTCGCACAAGAGATATAATAACTCTCACACGGTTGCATTTCATCAAACCTGAATTCTAGAAATACGATGACCGTCGAAACTGACGAATTGACGGAAATTCTCAAGGTGAGCTGTGTTTTTGCAATGCTTTAGTCAAAAACACTGAATCGCATCTGAACATTCTCATTCGTGCTTCTAACTCTAAACTCTGCAGCAAGGAGAAGATTCCAACCAAAAGGCAATCGATTCCTACAACAATTATAGCCTCAAGGAGACCGCTTCAGTAGGCTCCTTTTCATCCGGCTCTGCGGCAGTTAAGCCATCCAAGTCAGCCGATGACGAATCCCTCAAGACCAGCAACGAAGACGACAGCAATTCTCATTTTAATTCGAAGGACTCTACAGAGAATCATGGAGTATTCATCTCCAATGATGATGAGTACCTCGAGGTAACCTCGAAAAAAGGTGCTAGGGCTACGGTGCCCATGACGATTACTGCCTCGCGGGAGAACAACGAAGAGGAGGATGGGTGTATCCACAGTGAATTCACTGGGCATGATGGGGCCGTATCTGAAGTGTATGAGGAGTACAAGGAGAGTGTATTTGCTGCGGATGAAATGCAGTATAATCAGGAGTACTGTGATTTCACGTACGACAATTCTGCCTTATATTGAGGTCTTGAATTATTCGACTGACGAATAGGTGTGTATTTTAGCTGTATTGAACAATAGGTAGGATGTTATTTAGGCACTGTAATTGAAGTAATCCGTGTATCACGATACACATCCTTAGCATAAAATTGTATGCTGATTGTTTGTGAATTTTGGTCTTAAATAACTAGTTTCTGGTCAAGAATACTTAAGTAGGCTAATCTTTGGTGTGTTTGACTAGTAGCTTCGTTTAAACTCTCTTGTGTTGAAACCAAACCACAAACAACTGAAATATCCACTTAATCAGACCGAAACAGACTGTAGATATTAATTTAACTTTGTGATTAACGACTCATAGTGCTAAACAGTCATAATGCGTCTCGAACATAACTAGCAACTGTATCAATCAAGTCAGTCAGCTCTTCACGTTGCCTTTTGCTAGATTTACTAGTCTCATCTCCAAGCTGTTGAACCAAGTAATCTGAAGAAGAAGTCAATACAGAGAGTGCCTTACTAGGCAGTATCTTGGCAATCCCATCTCTAAATGATACTGGTGTGAGATGCCCTCCTTTCAGCCTTGCAAATTTGACGTCATTTGGTGCATTCAGCTCACTATCGTCGGAGGAGTCTTTTTCAGATGAAGTATTTAGCAATGTCCGAGCCAAGCGTGACCCCTGATCAATCGGGTCTTCGTCAAATTGTACAATCAAAGTATTTTGACAACATCTACTGTAACTCCCGTGAGAAGAAGCTAAACTATCCCAAAGTTCATCAGGAGTAGGCTTGAACTCCAAGTCATCGGCATCAGGAGTTAAAGCTGCACCGATCTGTTTGGCTCCTTTGGTAACACCGGAAATTACATCACCAAAAACATCAGCAAGATCCAAGTCTTCTACGTCATACTCGGTGTATCGATCGTAATTCTGACCATAGCGCTCTCTTAAATCATCGTAGCTTTGTCTCCTCTCTCGCGGTCTTGATCGTTTGTACCCATAGACATTATCCTGTTTACCAACACCACGTCTATCACGCTCTTCTTGTCGTCTAGACTTTTCATTCCTCCTCGCAGTTTGCTCCAAACTCTCCACCCCCGGTATCGAAGTTGCAGCGCCCCAATTAGCAAAACCCAAGTATACCATCCCCTCTCTCCCCGATCGTATCAACCGCCTCTGTTTCCCCATGGACAAATACCTCACAATATCAGGATGACTACATGAAATAGCCTGAATACGTGCACCTAAACTATGCCCGATACCAACAATCGGGACACTCTTCATAAACTCTTCAACATCCTCTTCACTCCTAAAATCGTGACAATATTCATCAATAATAACATCACGATAGGCATGATTAAACTCCTTTTGTACGACTTGAGCCAAGTACAAATGATTCAATGGGTTGTTATTCATACCACTGTCCCTATCAAGACCCCAATCGTCACTACCCTCAAACAACCATTCTCCCAATCGATTCACAATTCCCTTTCCGGGTAGTATCAACGGAATGGACGTGGCAACAACCACAGCATTGCATTTTACAGATAATTCTTCCAAGAATTTACCATAAAATTTACGTGGGTAAGAGCCGAAGAATGTGCCTCCGACGAAATGAATGATTGCTTTAGGTCGATTGGTGGAGGGAGGGAATAGGATGGAGGTTGTTCGGTATGATTCCCATTCGAGAGGGTGTGTATTTTGCTGGTTGTTATCTTCTTCTGTGAAGTAGGTTTGGTACACTTGAAATCTGGTTTTATGGTTGGATCTTTGGCTGTTGTGATTTGAATCTGGATCGTCTAAATTGTCTTGTTGTGATTTTGTAGTGTTTTCGGGGTTGTCTTCATCCAGCAGTATTTCATCTGTCACTTCTTCAGGGATATTTTGTACATCGTTGCTGTCTGAATTGGCTTTTGCTTTTGAATCTATAACATCTTCATCTACAAACAATTTCTGGTCTTCACCATTCAGCCCCTCAACTCTGGCTTTACTAGCACGTCTAATTTCTCTTCGTTTCATCGCCTCCTCGTAACGCTTTTGTAGATCGTCGTCACTTCTTTGTGAATGCATGGGGAATCTTGAACGCGTACGCACTTGATTGTGGGAGGATGGACGATGCACTGGCATGACGTAAAAACGGAAGGCATTAGATGTGTCCCATTGAATGGCGGTTATTAAATATAAATGATGCAGCCAGCGGTTTTTGGAGGGGTGCCGCCGTGAGTTTGCTTTGTTCATTTTGCTGGTGAGACAACTCAACTTGCTTAGATAGACCAAGCTTAGACTGGGGGTGTGTGTGACTGGCGAGGGCGTCCGACGTCGGTGATGACTGATGGCTGATGGCTCTGGTTCAACCTACCTTTATTGAAAAAGTAAGATATTTGGATACTTGTGACGACAAACTACGACAATACATAAGGTGCCTTTATATCCTTTTCTAATAAATAAATGTTAAAGGTATACTGACGCCCAT